>JAUCNO010000663.1:1664435-1681843 GCA_032353835.1 Enteromius viviparus | reverse complement strand
CTATCTATCTATCTATCTATCTATCTATCTATCTATCTATCTATCTATCTATCTATCTATCTATCTTATCTATCTATCTATCTATCAATAGCATCATCTATCCATACCATCCATTCTTCTACCAACAGCATCTATCCCTCTATCCATCCATCTTTTTAGATTTTTTTTCAAGTGTCTTAAAAAAAAGATGTAAAAAATGTTGTTTACAATTTGTTACATTGCATGCATCTAAGATATACACATTTGTTGGCAAATTCATTCAAAGAACACTAAACCTGTTTTGTTACATCCATATTTACTGCCTTTCTGTGTCTCTGATGGACAGCCGCTGGTTAAAGTGAAAGAACAGAACTAGGTGACATTTGAATAGCTTAAGTATGTTACAGGCAAGATGCTGATGTTATCATACCAGCACAACCACTTCCTCTCTCGTGTTTCCTCAGACCTAACAAACAACACACAGCAATTTGTCTGTTTACAGTGACAAAGGTCGGAGAGCTGTTAATTTCAGCAAGGCATACAAACATTTCTCATTCTGACAACAAACTGAAGACAGAGAAACCACCTGGCTCCAAATCCCGTCAGCAACCGTATATGCTCAAATGAACATGCATTTCCATGCTGCATTCCTCTTAGCTAGTGCACTTGTCTATTTTCAGAACTCTTCATTTGGAGGGAAAGTAAATAAATAAGCTGACACAGCAGTGCTGGGAAAACAAAATGCTTAAGTACTAAAATTAATGAATGGGTCCCACGGAGGACTTGACTGAAGTGGTCTACCCCAAAGACTCTGGTTTGCCTCCGTCTTCGATCTGCTTTTCTTCTCCAGAGGGCACGTGATGGTCTTTTATTGCAAGTCTAACCATTGCCGACATTATGTCTTACAGATGCTGCAATTTCATGCCTCCACGATCCAGTGCCTCACTTTGGGGTTTGCTCACTGTGCATGTGACTACTCACAGCCATATGGTCAGAGGATATTGATTGGGCTTTTTTAATCTGAAAGCAAGTGTTTGTGTGCAGGAAACTGAACCGGAAATTTAGTCCCGAATGATGTCATTCTAAGTAATCTATAAGAGGATTTCTAATTGTGTGTTTTTGAACATGTGAGTAAAACTAGCTGATCTGAAACAGAATTTGAGCTGATTCACTCTTAAAAACTGTGGAAAGCTCTTGTGGGGTGGACAGTTTTATTGTGTGAGTTGATTTGTGTGGCATCAGTTCCTCAGATGTAAACACATCCAGATATGTCCAAGAGCAATAAAAAGTATTTAACTAAAAACAAAGAAGTCATAACAGGAGAAGAGCGAGTCTTTGTATATTAGTTTATTATTTCAAGTGTAAAATGTTTTATAGTTTCTAGCGCTGGAACAAAGCATGTTTATTGTCGCAACTGAGTATCTGGTGCCGTGCTACATTTTTTTATGTTTCACAAAAAAGACAAATTGGAGTTATAAAATTGAGTCATGTGATTTCAGCTGCCTCTCTAAAAAAAAAAAGGTGGAGAAAAAAGAAAACTATATTATAGTTGTATGTACACGCTGGACAATATTTTTGTATTTAATGTAATTTTTTCTTTTTAAAATTGAAAGAAAAGAAAAAAAAGTTCTAATAATATTGTGTGATTTGTAAAAATCTAACCATACAATAATATTTATAACTTTAAGCATTCATAAAAAAGTTTTAGCTTCCTGAAGCTGTGCATACATTAATAATTTTGTGTTTTATGCATCAGTATTCGTGTCCATATTCAATCATTTGTAGCATAAAGTATGTAAAACCAGGGTTATTATAGTTAACTAGAATTAAAATATTTATTTTTTTATTTCAGGTTTTTTAATTTTCATTTAGTTTATTTTTATGTTTTTATGAAAAGTAATATATATATATATATATATATATATATATATATAAAGACAAAAGACATGCAACAAAATTATAATAAAAAATGAAAGGAAAACAGGAAATATGAAATTTCTAAATAATAATAATAATAACTATGATTTTAAAATAACTGTTTTGGTCCAATTTGTTCTCAATTGGTTATTTTCATCCAATCTAAACTTCAGCAATTTCAGCAAACACCACTTCAGAAAATAGCATAATCTAAAGCGACGCAACAGCTTTAAGGACCCAGTCACTTGAGAACAGAGTCAAACGAATCGGCTCCAGGCAGCATGGAAAAGTCACTGCCGCAATTATGCCTTTTCTGTTTGCATGTTTGTAATTGTTTCTTTTATTCAGAAGCCCTTGAGGTCCTCTGGAGAATCATAAATTGTGTAATTAGGGGCATTGAATAGAAATCCAGAACATTTCGCCGTCTTCTAGTCTGATCTCTCCCGAGTATCTACAGTCTTTCAACTCTTAGCCCTGAAGCCTTTTGAAGCGTTCATTCTCTTTGCGATTGGGTGCCTCAGCAAACTAAAGCGTGTTGTGTAAAAAATTATTTATTTTTTGTTTTGTTCCAATGATTGCATTGTTCAAGATGTTTTCCCCCTTGCTGCCGTTTTCACATGCTGTTGTCTGTGTTCAGGTCCATTTCAGTTAGCGGGGGGAGGATTTTTCATTAACTTAACTACTTTTGGTAAGTGTCAGAGGCTGGTTTGACTGACAGCGCTATTCGATTGCACAGTTGGCCAGAGATTGCTCCATTCCAGAGTGGGCGTGGCTGAGGGAAATTGATCAAGCCCCCAGTGCCTGCTCCTATCTTCTGCCTCGTGGCAGGTGGAAATGGGCTGTGGATGGACTGCAGTCTTCTGAAAATGGGATTGGATTGGGAGTGAAGGGGGGTGGGGAAGTTCGCGTTTTGCTGGCGACGTGCTTATCCCCTCTTTTCAAACTGGAATTGACCCCATTGATCTAAAATGCTCTGGATTTGCAGTTGATTGGGAAAAAAAGATATAGAGAGGAAAGTCGGTTTTCATTTGAGTGAAGGATTACAGCAACAGCTCACCCAAAATGGGTTCTTCCATTATTTATTTACCATTCGCATATTATCTGGAAGCTTTTCATTTTTACATTTTTATTTCTTTTATTTATCTTTTTTTTTTTTTTACTTATTTCGGGCTGCATTTATTTGACCGGAAATACAGGAAAATGTGTAATATTGTGAAATATTTTTGCAATGTAAAATAACAATTTTATTCAAATTTATTCCTGTGATGCAAAGCTGAATTTTAAGCATCATTAATCCAGTCTGTAGTGTCACATGATCCTTCAGAAATCATTCTATTACGGTGATTTATTACAAGCACTGGGAATTATTTTTGGTATCACTTTACTTCAATGGTCCACTTTTGACAGTGTACTAATAGTAAGTAACTTTGCAACTAGCAGTCAGTAGAGTATTAGTAAACTGACTGCTTTATATCTTCTAACACTTTATTTTGGTGGATCCACAACACACTACATAGGCTACTGACCATACAAAACTTTGCATGTATGTCAACTTACCTCTAAACCTACCCTAACAGTCTACTTTGAGAGTTAGTAGACATGTAGTTTAGAATGAATGAGTATTAGTTGACATGCAGTCTAAATGTACTATCGAAATAAAGTGTAACCTTATTTTTTTGGGACCTGTTATATTTTTTTTAGGATTCTTGAATAAATAAAACATTAGAAAGAAGAGTATTTATTTTAAATAGAAATCCTTTCTAATAATACACCGTTCAAATTTAACCTTTATTCAGCTAGGATGAGTTAAATCAATAAGAAGTGAAGGCAAAGATTCATATTGTTAGAAAAAAAAATCATAAATACTGTTCTTTATAAAGTATTGTAGTTTTCAAAAAAAAAATAAAATTGCCATCACAACTTCGCCAACATTGATATTTCTAATTATAAGTCAGCATATTTATATATATTTATATACTTTAGACAGTATTTATTCAGTTATGACTGATGGAAATTCAGCTTTGCATCACAGAAATAAATTATATTTTAAAGCTTATTAAAGTAGAAATGCATTATTTTAAATGTTAAAAATATTTCACAATATTACTTTTTTCCTGTACACTGTAAAAAAAAAGCATGAAATTTATGATAAAAAACCAGCAGCTGTGGTTGCCAGCATAAAACCGTGAAAAATACGGTAACAATATTTTTTGTTTTACGGTTTTATGTTAAATTTAAAGTTGAATACCATAATTTCTAATAATAAAACGCAATAACTAATATAATGTTAATATAACAACCAATTACAGTAGTGAAATCTGTTTTGTACCTTTGAAATGATAAGCACCAAATGCAGGAGGTGATGAGAAAGTCACATGATGAATCAAATATACATTATGTAACACACAACCCTGAGGTTTTTACAGCGTAAACCACTTTAGAACCACAAAACACCTTTGTTCAGTGAACTATTAACTTAGGGATATATAATGTTTTGGACATCTTTCACACGCTGAGATGTTTTTCCTACTTTAGCTGTGACTCAGATCTAGCTTTATGTAACTGACAGAATGGAATACAGAATGTCTGCTGTATGTTCTGAAATGTATCAGATCAAATCATCAGCCCTGAATTGAGTTTAATGTAGCGGTGCAGTTATTTTCTCTGCTGTGAGGTGTGTGAGACAGCCCTCCGTCATCATCTTTCATCTCCGTCCATGAGTATACTCATCTCTGCTCGTCCAACACACCAGATCATCTTTTCCTCCAATCACTCATCATTACAGTACCAGAGTACTAGAAGCGTGGGACTCCTTTCCCTCATTCGCTCCCTCTCACTCCATCTGCAGCCTTAGTTTGCTTCTCTTTCCGTCAGTGTTCTGCTGCAATCTCTTTCTCATCTGCTTTTTCTAAGACATATCACAACTACAGACCTACTTTTCCACTTTCAATCTTTCACTTGCTTTTCTTTGTTTGTTTGGTAAAGGCAGTGATGCAAGAAGGACAAGTGTTTCAGTGTGCTCACTGAGGTATCAGTCTCATGTTTGTGGAGAAAAGTGTGATTAAACAGGCTCGTTCGCTAGATCCTTTAATTGCATTTAGGCTTTTTGCCCTGCTAAAAATGTTCATAAAGCATTTTTTTGTTGAAAATAAACTTTTCTTGTGACAAACTTGGTTGCTGTTGCTCTGTGGGTACAGTGTTATACCTATGTCATGGTACTGAAGAAATGTATACCTTGAATGCACATTGATTGAACAGTATCTGCCAAATGCATAATGGAATGCTAATGCAAACAAACGAGGAAGCAGCTCTTCATAAATGTGCTGTATACTCATCTAAATAATCTAATTGCACACATATGTTGCTTAGAAACAGCAGATAAAATAATATATCACTGACAGGTAGATTGTTTTTATAAATGCAGAAACTTGGTTATATTTAGATAGTTGGGTCGTTCTTTACTTTATGTTATCTCAGTGCACAGGTTTTCCAGACTGCTTGTCCTGTGCTGGAGTCAATCCCTGGATGGCTGGCCGGTCTGTATATAGATTATAGAAAGTATGTGATCATTATAATTTATATGTGTAAATAGATGTTATTGCTTTTATGCAGCAAGGACACATTCAGTTGATCAAAAGTTACAGTAAAGGCATTTATGGTGTAATGTAAAGATTTCTGTCATCTCCACAAAAACATTCAACATTGATAATAATTTTTGAGCCCCAAATCAGCATATTAGAATGCAAAAGTGATGATTAAATTTTTTTTTTAAAAAGTAAAAGAAATGGCTACTGAAAATTCATTATCACTATATGATAAACAGTATATATATATATATATATATATATATATATACTGTATATATATATATATAAACAAAAACAGTTGCTTTAAATTGTAATAAAGTTTCACAATATAACCGTTTTACTGATTTCTGATCAAATAAATGCACTCATTTAAAAAATATATATTTAAAATTATTAAAATTAATTAAAAAATATGCAGTTGCATGCTTTTTTAAACTTTAATCTAATGGATACTGCAAAAATTGTCTGATACCTAAATCAAAATTAAATCAATAAATAAATAATAAAAAATATTTTCTGTTCTAAAAAGGGCAGCTGAAGTTTCCTATTTTTTATGTATTTTTTTAATATACATAAAAAGATTAATATACATATTACTGATACTAATATAAATAAATAAAAAAATATATAAATTTAAATTACATTTTTAATGTAAAATGTCACAGGGAATTATAGGAATGTCAGTTTATGATTATGGTTTGTAAATAATAAGATGACTATTAACCCCTATTAGACATATGTAAACTATATTCCAATCAGCTTCCACATATATTCATTTTACCTCTCATGGTTGCATGCAGTGTCTAATTTTCCCATCCCTAAATGTCAAGTTTAAAAAAAAATATGTTGCATGTTACAATGATGGCCTCTTTCTGAGCAGCCCTTAGTCAGAATAAGTGGAAATAAGTACCAGACTGTGAGACTTCTATACAACCGAATCAGAGCTGTGTCTGTGTGTGGCAGTTCATCATGGCCAACAGCCCATCAGCAACTAATCACACAATGGCATCATGCACCATAATCTTTTCCTTAATATCTCTTTTCCAGCGCTCAGACGAGACATTTAACGTTTGCAAGATGTGGCACAATGTTTCTGGAACTCACCACGAAAAAGACACAAACGACACTCCTTTTTCACCCCACAATCAACTGCAACCGGCAGAGGCCACTCTTCCAGAAACTAGTGCCAGCTGTGCACCAAAAAGCAGCACATCTGCAGAGGGTTAGAGGAAATCCAGACCTCCACTGAGAAATATCCTGTACGATCCACCAACTCCCCGCAAAAACCCTAAATAATGCTCTTTTTGAAAGTGGAAAGTCAACCAAATGTTATTTGAGCGGTTCACTGTAACTCTCACAATAGGAATACTGGCGACCTGCCCGGTGCTGGTGGAAAGCAAGGACAGCAGTCAAAACATGTAGCGGAGATGGTGACAGCTCTCCCCTTTCTTCTCGTTTTCTTTCTCTGGCTCGGCAGAATGCAACGGGCGCATTCTTTCCTGCATGGGTCAACAGTATTAAGAGTCTCGCTGTAGCACGCTGATCAAAGCAGGCGTGATATGGCCCATGCATGTAATACAATTTAAAGCGCCATACTCACTTTTTAAATTGAATTAGGAACTTTGATAGCTAATGAAAATTTGAGGGAGGAAGTGCTTTGATAGACAAATTAAAATTCCATGAAACCAAATAACTTTGAAAAGAAAATAGGCACAGCAACAGCGTCAGCTGGGTTTGAGGGAGGTTGTGGGGGGTAAAAATAGTTTCATACATTTTCTTGTTTGATGTAACTTATATGCTACTTTGAAAACAAATGAAGTTTTCAAACCAATTTCGGGAGGAAGGGCTGACGATTATTAGACACAGCTGGCACCATTTACTAATCAATCCCGCTTCCATCGTAAGCCAATCCAATCCATACTTCGCCACTATAAATAGTCTAGTTTCCTTCCCTTCCGTATCTCCTTTTTTGCATTCCCGCCATTCCCCTTCTTCACCGTTCGCTCCTTTCCTGGGGGGGCACGCAGGATTCGAGCCGGACTCCGAGCCACACCCTCATTAGGGCTCTCGCTACTAGGGCTCAGGGTTCGCCGAGCTCCCGGCTTGCCCCCAACAGCACGCCAAACATGCTATTTTTATCACTATTAATGAGGAAGCGTGAACTAGTGAACACTGAATTACAAAAAAAAGCAACAGCGTCAACTACGTTATCTCAAAAAACGCTTTTAGTGTACAAGCCAAGGTCAAATGCTTTAAAGACTTCCTGAGTAAAATAAGCAAGTGTGCTTGCAGATTGAGAGGTGCTGACTCATCAGTGCATTAGTCAGAGAAGCAGTTAGACTTTTTGTGAGTGATGCTGGTAGGATGGTTTTCTAGCAGGCTGATAGACGGGCATCTGTTCCAACAGGCTCTAATTAACATCCGCCGTCTGTGAAGTAACATCTCTGCTGTCAAACGCTACAGCTGATCGTGCACGGAAACATCTGATGGATTTGTGGAGTCCTGATATTAGTATTCCAGCAAATCTGCTTCTGTTTCTCTTTTGTAAATGTCGCTTTTGATAAAAGCAGACACTAAATTCATAAATAAACATGTAATGATAGCAGTATTAGATATTATAAAATGTAAGCTATTGTTCCAAGTTCTGTATGTGGACTGATCAAATATTGGCCTTGTTACATTCCTACTGTATTATTACAATTTTGTTAACTATATCACTTGAACAGCTCATTTAGTAAACTGTTAATTTTATTACATAACATTTTGTTATGTGAGTGACTGAGAAAGGATGAGGACACCTGATTATTAAAACACATTTTTAATGAAAAGTTGAGCATATTTTTTTTTAATTTTTGGTAATCTATCTATCTTCCAAAAAGTAACTTACTCAAAGATCTTGAACTACAAAGCACCCCACGCAAGGACTAAGATGTTACTTTGGGGACGTAATATGAAAAATGTTGTTACAGTTCAGGAGCTACTGGAAAGCCCCTGTCAAAAATGATAATTGTTCATTGTGTCCTAGCGTGGCTGCTAGTCAATTTTAATAAAGCCGCTTACAATGGTCCAACTGTACAATCTTCAAAAAACACCATTCACAGGGCCCTAGCTGAACACGTCTACAACAGCCATGACAGTGCTGTTTGTAAGTAAGCCGTCCCTATAGATGTGTTTTGCTGAAGTGGATTAGGATGACGGCCGGACTAATCTAGTTAAATGTGAAAATCCCCTTTGTGAGCTGAAATTCTCCCACACTTCCTGTGGCTCATCCTCTACCACAGTCAGACAATAGCTCAGTGAGGAGCCGGATCATATTAAACACAGAGGACTTTGCCGCAATCACATGTTCCCCCGGTATCTCAATAACTGAGTAAAACCAGCTAGGCTTTTTTTCCTCACCGAGCAACAAAATGCGATTTGGTTTACAGAGGGAGTAACAGAGAAAATCAACTGACATACATTTCGTATTTTTATGAAAAACAACATCTGTTCAAACAGCATTAGCAGTCTAGGTTCAGCAGTCGCAGACTGACATGTAAAGAGCTGTCAGTTTGGGCTAAGACACCGTGAGCTAGCATGACGAGGAAACTAGCATACTAGATTTCCTTCAGGACTTTAGTACTGATCAAAGCGCTACGGTGTGTGACCTTTTTGGTATTCAGTGTCATGTGAGGATGGCACTTGTTGTGCTCTGAACGTTTTGTTTTCGCCTTAATGAAAGTAAAGGCCGAACGCGCTGGGAGCTAACGCTAAATGTCACCGCTAATCAACCAGGATTACATGATAAATGAAAAAAAAAAAACAGCCACTGGGCCACAACTAAAAGTAATAAGAAAACAATCCAGAGTAATATAAATTTATTTGCGCATTTATCTAATATATTTAATTTTCAGATTGAATTAGCATTCAAGAATTATGCGTCCAAGCTTAATGTATCAAGTGCTTCCCAGTTCCCAACACATCCAAGAGAGTGCGCAATGAGAACGAATTAGTTCCCGGATAGTCACGTGACCCAAATTGAATCCTCTTCAATCTCCCTTTGTCATGTTCACCGTATTAAACAATCACATGACACCAGTAAGCAGGGCAGAAAGGATGACCGGTTGTCATTTAGGATGGCGTGATGGATCACCCTGTGATAATGTGTCATTTTACCAAACCACAAATTAGGCCCAACTCCATATATTAGCAGATGTGAACAATCTGTAACAGTAGGACATATTGATTCATTTTGAAATACACATTGACATAATTTGAAAAGGTTATATGGTGAGGCGAAGAAGGCTCGAAAGGCCAAAACATGACGGATGGGGTTGTCTGGTGTGTGCACAAACTCGTACGACGCACCGATTCACTCCCAACAAATGTAGAAACACACTAAGCGGACAAATTCACTTTTACTCACTCTCTCTGTAACACACACGCACACAGTAGCTAGTCCCGAGGGTGTTTAGTCTAATTACCCCTCTCAGTCAAGCTGTCAGACAGGGGCTTAGGTGTCTCTTAATGTGAGTGCAGAAGGCATTAAAAGAACACAGGAGCCCGAGGCTGGATGGTGCGATATAGATCCACTCAGACCTCCGGAGGCTTCGGACAGCAGCGCTGGAAAACTGACCCCTGCCCCTTGTAAAAATGGCCCTGAGTATCGCCCCACACACACTTCACACTCTACCAATGACACGCAAAATAAACATAGATAATACCTTTTTTTACTTCTTTGCTTAACGAGAAAACTTCCCACCTTTGTGATTTGTCTACTCTATAAACCCTCCACGTTTTATCATTGTGTAATGGGAGCACAAAAGCCCATGTAATACTCATTAAATGGAGAAACTACTGTCATTTTTTTCAGTTCTCAGCACTGCGGCACAGAGGCCTGTGACATGAAACGAATCCGCTACGGCAAAAGCGAACCGTTAGAGATGATTTGTGTACTGTTTGAACTTCTGTAGCGCAATATGATTTGTTTGAAAAACCGTCCGTAATGTTCATCTGTACTGTCTTGCCTGGTGATTGTATTATTGTGGCCCTACAGGCTGCCCATAAATCTGTCCTACTGCCATACTAATGATGGCTGAAAAATGACTATGTGTTCCATATGATGTGTGTGTGCGCGTGTGCATGCTGTATAATGCACAGCAAGACAAAGGAGAGAAAGAGAGAGTGGGGATTGGTTGTAATGGCCAAAACATAGAGTGAGAAGAGAGGCAGGAGGGCTTTTAAAAGCTGACCTTCTCTGACCCGTTCTCTCTCTCTGGAGAATATGACATCCGTCTCTGGCACAGCGCTCAGGTCAAAAAGGCCCTGTTTTGCTTAATGTAAATGCAGTCTGAATAAAAAAGAAAAAAGGAAAGACACTTTTTGCAGTTATAGCCTCATTAGAAGGCTGAATGTTATATGGTGGATGTAATATATATATATATATATATATTTGATAGCAAGTTGATTTAATATTTTGGTATTTTTTAATAAAATCTCTCATCAATGTACTATTTAAAAATAAAAAAATATATTTGAATAAAAATATCTCAATAGGGGTGTAAATAATTTTTTTCAATAGCTTTAGGTCTTTTTTTTCCAATGGCATCTATGCACAACAAAACAAAACCCCCTTTTTTCTTTAAATTCAGAATGAAAATATACTTCAAAATATATATTATCTTTTTAAAGCAATACATTTCATTATAGGTTAATTTATTTTATTTACATTAATCTGTGCATATTTAATGTACATCTAACTATGCGGTTATTTGCTAAATCCTGTGAATCGTAAAATCAGAAATTTGGTCAAAATTTGATACTTATATTTTGATGTACAAGATTTTCTAAAATTGTTTCTATACTTTTTTCAGGCTTTATGTGTATGCGTGCGTGTATGAGTGTGTGTGTGTGTGTGTGTGTGTTTAGAGAATAAGGAAAAGAGATGCCAAAGCTTCAGGTGAGAAATTAAAAATATTAGCATTTATTACAGCGACATGAAGAATCTCAATGCGTACACACCCTTTTTTGCGAGCTCATAGAGACCTGCAGTGAGTGGAGAGATGGGCACATAGCTTACAAAAGAACAGAGTTCATTCACAAAGGATCAGCCCAAACACATGTACAGAGCCAGGGCAAAACAAAAAACAACTACTCGATAGACAATTTATAAGCAAGATTCATCTATCATCTTCTATCATATTAACAACATTCCACATCCTGCCACTAACACTGTTTACCCACACAACCACCTGCTTTGATTCATTTGGTGAGCAGATATAGATAAAATTCATTACTTGGCTGTATTTGCAAAACTGGAAGTTTTATGTTGCAGTAGTAAAAACTGGAGCTTATGTTTTATTAATGGTCATTAATATTGCCATTACCATCACCATCACTATCATCATCATCATGTTTTTTTATTATTTCAATGCAATTTTCTGCAGCCAATTTTGCCACATCAGTATATTGCCTCCCTAGAGTTGAATGGATTTAATTTTGCATTGGAAAATGAGCATAAAAATGGATGAGTTCTGGTCTTCTGCAATTACTTTACATATTGAAATCTGAGATTTAGTGTATAAGGTTCATTAAGAATCGCAAGATAGAACAAATGAATTCATCTAAATGCATAATCACTTGTTTCAGAAAGTGTTTTTCCTCTCTGTCTGTAAAATATGCATGGGACAAATTAAAAAAGTGCAATAGTTAGTAGTGTTGATGATTTATGTATTTTATGTACTGTTGTTTACGCTGTTTAATTTAGGGAAACTAAATATGTGACTATTTAAAAAAAAAAAAATTTTTTACCTTTTATGAAAAGTATCCAGTTATAGTAATAAAAGATGATGATGTATTTTTCTTAAAAATTGACAAAAGTATGTGTGGAAATGTGTGCTTAGTTAAACCCACACAGAATCTGTGTCTACAGAATTTGATTTTTACTCATTCCATTTTAAAAGAGTTTTGAATAAAGGTATTTTTTCATATTTAAATCCTTCCATCAAAATTCTGTAGAACGTAGAAGAAAACCCTCTGCAGATTCCAAGCAAGTTTTTGCGATTAGTTACAGTGTTGTGCTGAAGCATCGAAACAATCAATTACAAAATGAAACAAAATGTGAAATGACCTCAGGGAAGCATGATTTGAAGTATGATTATCTCTCAGTTCCATCAGTTCCTGTATTTATGTATCATATATATTTAAATAAAACAGGTAGACTTCTATTTTACAGAACAACCTCACTAGTACAAAAATATACAGTGCAGCAAATCAGTCTCGCTAAAGTTAACATGAGGAATTTCGTTCGGCCCAATACAGTCTCCCAACCTTGTTCTGCACGGATCAAACGCGTTTCCACAAACAGCAGACTAAAAACAACACGTCGAGCCTGGCTTTAACATCGAGCTTCTCAGTGACGCAATGATAAATACTATATACATTAAACTTCATGATATCGTTTCTAAGGGGAGGACGAGAAAAAGAGAGAGAACTGCACAGTTAATAAGGCATCTAAAGTCAAGCAGCTAAGGGCACCACTTGAGTGAACAAACTGCAGTCACTGTCACCTGTCAATCAAAGATGAAGCTTAGGATCCATGCTACATTCCAGAGATGAGTTATTATCGCACATCGGCAAACGAAGGTGATAACGGCCGCTTCCTCCTCTTCATACTAAATAAAAGTACATCATTACAAACATTCTAGTTTTTCGTTTTTGTCTTCTTTTTCTTTAAATCAACACTGTACATTTTATACACTATAGTACAATAGTCGTCACACACTACGAGTGTAAACGTAAAGACGATGTGAACTTCGTAATGGCGAAAGTGATCTTTCGAAGTTGTCCTTGCTTGATCTGACGTGCACAAACTTTGCAGTGGTACAACACGTTGGCATATCTGTGCAGCAAATGAACAGAAATAACATTTCTATTTTCTGGAAGTGTGTTTGCGAAGTCTTATTCGAATGCTTGCAACACGGCGATGGGTGAAGATGCTGGAGGTACGCAAACATCCGATGCCTTTCATCTGAATTCCCCACTTGTATCCATCTGTGCTCATACGCTCGATTATGACAAAATAAATATACTATAAACATCTTCTGATATTTTACTGAGTGATGTAGGAGGACATACGGATATCCCGAACACGGATGTGAGAAAAAAACAAAACAACAACCCTCCTTTTAAGAATAACAGTCCGACCGATATGCAAAACGTCAAATATGAAATGAAAAAGTTGAAACTGTAAAACAGGCTGTGAATTCTCCCTAATGTGTTTTTGTTCCTTTTTTTGTTTAATAACCATACTTCATATCTGATTTGCCGTGGCCTTGTCAAGCGGTTGTAGATCAGTCTGGTCTCTGTGTGTTCCTCTGTCTGTAGGAAGCTCGAGCGTACATGGACGGAAGCCAGAGTGCTGACAAAAGGGTCATTTGAGGAAACATCCAGGGTGGGAACTGTAGGGTGAAGCTGCTTGCTGATAGGGACTGTGGTGGGAGCGGTTGGTAACTCTCTCAGTCTGTAGGCTCTTGAAGGCTTGTTATACTTGCACGTGTGTCCCCTGTGCGTGCAAACTCTGGACGGTCGACAGAATCTTCTTTTGGTGCCCAACCAGAGCCACGCCCATCTTGCTTAACTCACTTAGGGATAGAAAAAAAAAGGGATTTCTTTGTGGGTGGAGCTACCCAGCAGTACATTTTACAAAAATGCAAACCAAGCTACACTAACACAGTAACAGCTGCTGGTTGGGACAAAATATTAATTCTTAATTACAGAATCACAGAGTAAACCTAAAAAAAATCACGATCATGTCTAGACTGTGTTATTTTATTGTTATATTTTATTGTTTTAATAGTTTTAATTTAGAATATTAAGAAAAATATAAAATTAAATATAAAATATTTGAACAAATTCAGTTTATTCCTTAGCTGGCAAAGCCAGTCTTTAAAATAAAAGTATTTAATTAGTTGTAAAATTATTTTATTTATAAATTGTATGTATAAAATGTTATTATTTGTCTTATGTTCACATAGGTAAATTAGTATACAAACTTACCACAAGCTGATGTACAGTATGGAATCTAGAGAAACGTAGCCTGCGCTGGCAAAGTTGTCTTTGTACTGGCCCATATTGATAGCGTCCAGCCATTCATCCACCGTACTCACACTGAACTCTGGGGTGGTGGGGTCTTCCCTGAAAAGAAAATTGAATTTGTATCAATTGCGGTTGGGTAGATTGCTAAAGCATTGATAAATGAGCTGGAAAACTGGTCTTGCATTATAAATCATCTTTAGACATGCATGATATAGCAATAAATGCTTCAGCTTCAGGCTTACAGATAACAATATCTAATCAAACTGTCACTTGTTTTTCATTTCATGATAGTTTAATGATAGCCTTTTTCCGAACCAACAAAGCAAGCACGTTCTACTATGGTATTCAGCAGTTTCATCCAAGAGCCGATATCTTAAGCAGTTTCATGAGGAGTTGCAGTTGAGGTTAACACCTATTGTGTTGCCTTTCTGTTCTTCGTGACAGGCGGGTTAGGTTCACACTATGCTGAGTGACAGCAGCGTTTGAGTGAAAACCGGGGGTCAATTCAATCTCAGACCTGGGATGTATTTAACGCCGTCGTTCTTCTTTGTCCTCTTTGGACACAGAGGGATAAAATGACTGGCAGGCTGGGCTGTAATCAGAGAGATTGTGATGGGCTTGAGGAAGCATCTATCTCAAGAAGGGCTCTGAGTCACTGGCTTTACGGCTGTAATGTGAACTCTGCCTCTCCGTCTCCAGCACTCCTGATAAACCGCAGGTGGAGAGGGAGAGTCTGCGCTCTGTCTCATGTCAGGTTTTACAATGGGGGTTCAGGCTATCTATACGACTATGTCTTTTTACAAAGCTGTGAGATGGATGTCTGCTGGAAAAGGATCAGTGACACTAGGTTTGGTTATATTAGACAATATGGAGTTTATCTGCTGCTTGTTTCACAGAAAAGGAAAGATTTAAGAGTTCACAGAATAGCTGAATTGGATTTTCTCGGGATTTATTTGAGCTGTTAGGGATTTGTTTTCATGGTTTTTAAATGTTTTATCTGTACATTACTTTAAAAGAGACAATTCTTTGGCTCACCAATATTTATTTGATCAACAATGCAGTAAAAATAGTAATATTGTAAAACATTATTACAATTTTATTTTAACATATTTTAAAACGATGATGGCATAGCAGAATTCTCGGATGCTATTACTCCAGTCACGCGATCTTTCAAAAATCATTCTAAAATGCTAATTTCCTGCTCTAGAAACATATTAATGTTGAAAACAGTACTGCTTGATATTTTAAATAAATAAATAAATAAATCCATAAATAAAAATTGTATACACCACAAATGTTTGAATGGAATATGAACATATTATTAAATTTATCTTGTTTCAAGGATGTTCCGATATTTTTACAGAAAAACAGGCTTTAACCTGATTTATTGCAGCATGAACATCACCTATTCCAGGGTTAAAAATTGGTCTTAATGCAAGGTTAAAAACGGAGTGAAAATTTAACAGCAGCTGAATTTTGATGAAGTGAGGGTTCACATGTTTCTCACCAGACTGAGCTGTTGGCGAGCTCTTTCAGGCTGTTAGGGTTACGGATCAGTTTGTCAAGAGTGTTGACGATCTGCCCGAATTTGGGCCGTTCACTTCTGGTCTTCTCCCAGCAGTCCAACATCAGCTGGTGGAGGACAACAGGACAGTCCATCGGAGCAGGCAGCCTGTAACCCTCATCTATAGCTTTAATCACCTGAAACACACAAACATGCTTTAAAATTTCGTACAATACAATGTGCATGTGCAAATGTGTATTTAAAGACATCAAGGACATAAAACTATCGTTACCATGGTATATTCATGCAAGCAACATCACTTTTACATTTTCACAACATACCAGACTATAACTCAACTCAATGGTTTAAAGATCTTCTATATGACTATAATTCATTGCTCTGGTTAAAGCAGCTCCTGTTCTCTGCCACTTCCTGTTCTTAAATCAAAGAAACTATTTCTTTTAGACGTGAAACATTCTAACATTCATTTCCTTGTTTCAAAATGAGCACTGAAGATCTAAATCATTATCTGCAGTGCCCTGAAGGTCTTGAAGATTTCTTTGACATTTCCTCTGATGGTAATAAAGGGAGAAGTCAGAATGTGTTAACATAATACAGCATTGGGGGATGAAGTGTGTTTAACTGGCTTGTATTAAAGACAGGAGCAGCTGGACAGTTCTCATTTACGAGGCTCCTAAAAAACCATTGTCATTCGAGCAGTTGCTCTACAGACATCGCCGCAGAAAGATGTTACTCTCTGAACGTTTGCAAGGACACACTGCTCGGAGCCTCTACCCCCCTCGAGAGGCTTCAGTGGAAATGATATTAGCGGAGATATTAGATATTAGTGGAGCAGATTTCAATTTAAACAATACACACGAGAACACGTGCGTTTCCAGTTTCTCAAGGACACTTACGTCTTGATTAGACATCTCCCAATAAGGCCGCTCTCCATATGAGATCACCTCCCACATGACGATGCCGTAACTCCAAACATCACTTGCTGAAGTGAACTTCCTGTATGCTATAGCCTCAGGGGCCGTCCATCGAATAGGAATCTTTCCACCCTGAATAAGACAAAGAAAGAAAGATTTGTTTTTTCCCCCCTTTAAGCACTTTGGTGTCCTAGGGATGGATTATTCTTTTTTTTTTATCTGATGTTACATCATTTGTAACCCTGGACAACAAAACCAGTCGTTAAGTGTTAATTATCCGAAATAAGGATTTATACATGATCTGAAAGATGAATAAATAAGCTTCCAATTGATTTATGATTTGGATGGATAGGGCAATATTTGACCGAGATACAACTATATGAAAATCTGGAATCTGAGGGTACAGAAAAA
>JAUCNO010000663.1:1645125-1659801 GCA_032353835.1 Enteromius viviparus | reverse complement strand
TTAATATCACTGACATAGTGTCACACATGAGAAGGGCCGTAAAAGCGCCTGAACGTGTTGACAGGGGAAAACTATTGGCAATGATTAAAGCAGTAGTGAAACTTATAGCGAAATTAATTAAGAAGTTAAAGATAACATGACTAAGGAAATTTTTCACAGGGAAAGGGTTTTCCTGTCTTTATATTATAACCTAACTATAGCTTGCTAAAACAAAGGGGTAAGTCCCAGATAAAAAGCCTCTGCTTGTTTAAACTGAAAATCAGAAATTGGGAGTATAAATGTGATGAGAAGCCTTAAGTTTTCTATTTACTTTTTCTTTGATATGGGGAAATCATTAGTAAAACAGCAGAAACCGTAGTAATGATTTGTGTGAACAAGACACTTTTTCCTTTTATTTGTTTAATGATCTAGACATTAGAACAATGAAAACATATGTAACCAAGGGGAAAAAATCGTTAAAGGGAAAATTGTTAGATTCATCTCTATTTGCCTTTGAATAGTGACTGCGGGTCTGGCTTATGTCAGGAGCGCGATAACAGTGATTATTCGTTTAGCCCGGCTTTCAAAGAACAAATAGGAGGATGTGGGGTAATTGATTGTATGATGATTCTTTTTTTTTTTTTTATTATTATTAATCAGCGTAATCATGAATTTTGATAATGATTGTCGGCAAACCAAGTTTTAGGTAGTGATTGATTTTATTTACTTAGATAATGAAAATAAGATTTTTCTTTTAATTGGTTATCAGTAAATGATAAAGAGGGAGAAATTGTTGTGCGGAAAATTCGTATTTGTCATTTTAATCCATATTGATCCATTTGATTCTTTAGAAATTATTTGTATATGAGCTCTGTGTGTACCTTTATGAAAGTGCTTGTGACCGATGTGTTTTCTAAGGGTTCTGTCTTTTTAAGGAAAGTGCCAGCTGTCTTTAGTATGTGACCTTGGGTGTGCAAAGAGGTATAAAGTGGGGAAGAACAACCCCCTCCTTTGTGACACTCAGCAGGAAACTGTATGATTGTACACCATTCTTGCAAGAATTAAATCTTTTTAAAAAGCAATTGATCTATTTGTCTTCTTGATCGAGAGTCTCTGAATTTTTGCCGCAACAGGTGTTTTTTTTCCCCTGCACTGGGTGTTGAGGAATGTTCAACTTTGGGTAAAACACTGTTCTCATCACTGTCATTTTCTAGTCAGTCAGCCAATCAGAGTAGAGGAGGGGTGGGACTACCAACTGTACTACAGCTAAACAGCAATGGAGAAGTTAACATTGCTGTTAATATAGAATATTGCTTCGAAGTTCTGTCATCCTTCTGTCATCACAATTAAGACCTCTTTAACTTGATGGTCCTAATAATTCAAGAAACTAATCATCAGCTGGATAAGATTTGTCAACAGATACATACAGAAGACATATGGACCATTTTAGAGAAGGATTGTGTTAAGATAAACTGAGACACTGTTTTTTTTATATGTGACCAACACAAAGAGCAGATAATAACGGAGACCAGAATTATTAAAAAAGAACAAATTTGTAAGAGATGCAGAGGATCTTTACTAATGGGAAAGGTGGGAGGGAGGGTGTATGGAGAAATGTTTAATCTAGGTATAAAAGATACCCTTATCAACACACGTCCACAGAGACAGATTCTGAGACTCAACTAAGTAAGGCTTTCTCTTCATCTTTTTTTGACTATGTGACACCTCAAAGGCAACAAATATCCAGAGGCAATGTGAGCGGAAGAAAGAGAAATTTTAGGACTGTTTAGGACCCTACAACTGATTATGATAAACTCAACACCTATGTGGACCTTTATACATTTTTTTGAACTTTGAATGTTAGAGAATTGTTTGTTAATAGATCTATTGTGGAACCCTTGAATACTCTTTCTAGTGTTGAAGATACTAATCCTTCTGATCTAATCTCAACATCATCCAATCTAACTGGAAAGATATGAAGAAACAGAACAAACCCAGACAAACTAAATACAGAAGAACTGTAGCACTACTGTCAATTACTTTTACTAAATAACATAGAAAAATAAATTCAAAATTGACCCATATTATTAAGTTCTTGATGTTTCACAGCCCTAGAAGTCAGTATCTGTAGGCCCAAAATCTTATGCTTTACCAACTAATTTTTCAGTCTGCTAATTACACACCACATTGGGCTGTTGATACAATCTGTTTATCTTCACATTTGATCATACCTTCTTTACTGTACCAAGAACCTGGCAGATCTTGAAGATTTCATCCACCTCACTGTTTCCAGGAAACAGAGGTCGAAGTGTGTAGAGTTCAGCCATGATGCAGCCTACCGCCCAGATGTCTATTGGTGAGCTATACACTGGTGACCTCAATAACACCTCTGGAGCTCGATACCTAAACACATTAGACAGAATTTTGAAATGCTTTTATTTCAGTCAGTAGGTAAAACCACGGCCAGCTGCACATATTCATTCATTGTTCTTAAAGTATCAAAGCTGAACAATTTACAGTGGGTACAGAAAGTATTTAGGCCATTTTAAATTTTTCACTCTTTGTTTTATTGCAGCTATTTGCTAAAATTATTTAAGTTCTTTTTATTTTCCTCAATGTACACACTGCACCCCATATTTACAAAAAACAGAATTGTTGACATTTTTGCAGATTTTATTTAAAAAGGAAAACTGAAATATCACATGGTCCTAAGTATTTTTAATATTGCTGTGGCACTGTGGCACAAATATATAGTATTTAACTCAGGTGCTGTCCATTTTATCTGATCATCCTTGAGATGGTTCTACACCTTCATTTGAGTCCAGTTGTGTTTGATTATACTGATTATACCTGATTAGGAAAGCCACACACCTGTCTATATAAGACAATGCACAGCATACAATGCATGTCAGAGCAAATGAGAATCATGAGATCAAAAGGAACTGCATGAAGAGCTCAGAGACAGAATTGTGGCAAGAAACAGGTCTAGCCAAGGTTACAAAAAGATTCCTGCTGCACTTAAAGTTCCTAAGAGCATCCTCCATAATCCTTAAATGGAAATGGAATGACCAGAACCCTTCCTAGAGCTAGCCGTCCAGCCAAACTGGGCTTTCGGGAAAGAAGAGCCTTGGTGACAGAAGTAAAGAATAACCCAAAGATAAATGTGGCTGAGTTTCAGACACCTGAAGGACTCCAAGATTGTGAGAAATAAGATTCTCTGGTCTGATGAGACCAAGATAGAACTTTTTGGCCTTAATTCTAAGCGGTATGTGTGGAGAAAACAAGACAGTGACCGAAGGAGTGGCTTCACAACAACTCTGGTGACTGTTCTTGAATGGCCCAGCCAGAGCTCTGACTTTAACCCAATTAAGCATCTCTAGAGAGACGTAAAAAAAATGCTTGTCCACCAACATTTACCATCCAACCTGACAGAACTGTAACACAATCTGCAAGGAGGAATGGCAGTGGATCCCCAAATGCAGGTGTGAAAATCTTTCCCAAAAAGTCTCATGGCTGTATTTGATCAAAAGGGTGCTTCTACTAATACTTACACTTAGGACCATTTGATATTTCAGTTTATCTCTTTTAAGAAATCTGCAAAAATGTCAACACATATTGTGTTTCTCTGTCAATAAAAAAAAAAAAAGAAAAAAAAAAGAAACAAAATGGTTTTAGCAAATGGCTGCAATAGAACAGAGTGAAAAATGTAAGGGGGTTGAATATTTTCTTTACCCACTGTGTGTGTGTATGTGTGTATATGTAACTGTTGCCAAAAAATAAAGTACAATATAACAACAAAAATAAATAGTAAGGAAACTAAAGATACTAAAACTAAGCTACATTTTAAAATTGCAAATGTGCAAAAGTCAAGACTATTATAACCTTGACACTTCTGCTGTACAACAGACAGGATGCATAAACCCTAATGGACAGTGAGCAACTGAATCCGCACAGCTTCCACCAGGCACCCATTCTATGCTTAATTTCCCTCCAGTAATAGACTTTCAGGGAGGTATCCGTGGCTTATACCCTTGAGCGATGCTCGTTTATTGGCTGTAGGTAATTAAATGTAAGGCAGCATCTTAAATGGCATGTGAACATCGGTGTGGACTTGTGCCACAGGCACTTTGCCTTCCTCACCTTCAGGAAAGTATCCAACGATCCATTCTCCATGTACTCTGTAATAATCATCACAGGCTTGCCTGTAGACACAAAGAGAGGAAAAAAAGACAAAAACACAAGATTTACCATCAGCCTAGATGGTAGGAAAAAAGCATAAAATGTAACAGATTGATGATTCTACACAAATCCACAAAGAAATAAATCATGGTAATGGTGTCATTAATCCTTTATAGCTGAGATGCTGAAACACAGGAATGAAGGAGAGAAAAGGGAAGGCTAAACCCTGACCACACTCAGCCTCTCTCCCGGGCAGCCCCATTATTCAGCATGACAGACCTTCATCAGAGCCTTCAACCATCAAAGACAGCAGTTAATTAACCCCAGCTAATCCACTGAGAACCAATTAGAGAGCTTTGTTGCCATGATGTGGGCAGGACAGTCTGTGAGAGCCGATGGGAGGCCACAGCACCTGTTGTGATGGATGGCAGGTAGCGAAAAGGAAGATCACCTGTAATCTCAACTCTTTAACATCTAACAGTGCATTTAGTTTTCTTAAAAATGACTCTAGAACCCAATTAACTTCAAACAATTACAAAACATAAAGCATTATAAGTGCATTTCTGACAGAAAAAGGTCTAAAATGAAAGTCTCATTCTCATGAAAAGTCTCATGAAAGTCTCATTTTAGCCAAATGCTAATATAGTATTGTATATATCATTTAGAAAATATGCTTTGAGAGTTAACCAACTAGAAAAAGAAAAAAATGTGGCTGTGAGCGTACATTTCTTTAGATCTCTTAAAATTTTACTCGATATTTTTGTTTGATATCTGTTTTTGGTGCTTTTTTATTTCTATTTGATTAGCATGTTAGCTTGGCAATGTGCTAATGCCACACAGTAGCTACAGAGTGCAACATTTTCTCGACTGGTGAACTGATTTTTACTAATAACGTGAGCTACGAAGTTGTAAATTGGTTTAAAAAGAATGGTTTATGGATTTGTTGAAGCTGCCAGTCCACATTATTTCAACTTTTCTTCCTAAATAATTGTGTTCAACAACAAATTTCCTAGTAAAAATGTACATTACCCATAATTCTGCATGGATTTCTCTATACTGTCAGACTACTGTACTTGTACATATGCGTATTTTTCAATAATGCCAAAATATGTAATTTCTATGAAACCAACATCTTGGTATTTTTATAATTGTTAAATTGATCATGACATTTGCAAAGCTTCATGGGATTGTAGTTCTTTTCATTATTTAAGACGTTAAGTTGTAAGTTGTACCCTTTAATTTTTGCCTGATTTACAAATTTATTTTGCTTTAAAGTTTCTAATATTGTCATTCACTTTGCAGCTGGTTGATTTGGTTTATATCGAAGTGTAAAAAACAAGGAAAGGAAAAAAAATATTTAATATTCAATAGTTGGACAAGCATACAGTATTTACATATAGATAAACATATTCTTTGTTTATATTACTGTATCAACGGAATGTGTTTAATTGCATGATTTTGAGCCCAGGAAGGCATCCTGCATGAATGGCCACTGACAAGATAGCTTCTTATGCAAATAATTTAAGCAAAAAATGCAGCACTTTAGGTTTTGAAAGAGAATTTTAGTATTACGAACACACTCGCACTAATAAGCATAAGTTGTTGCTGCCACCAATCTACTGCAGGGCATCATCTGCAAGCCAATATCTCAAATATAGCGACAGCAAAATAAACAGAAAAAAATGTTCCAGTGCCTCATGTTGAGTCTCGGTTAACAAGCTCTGTCGTTTTCCTCTCAATCTTCTGACCTAAATACATCACTCACAGGTCACCGAGAGTTCAACAATTTAGGAACCCTTGCTTCATTTGACAGAACGTCTAAGTGCAGATTTGACGGAACAAATCAAAACTTGACCGCTGGGGTAAAATGACCGTGTCAAATGTGCCTGTTGATTAGTTGGGGCGTATAATTCCGGTGGTGTACACCATGTTTGCCCTTGTTAAAGGGGCATATCAGTGCCGTGTATGAACCTACGCCAAGCATAAGTAGGTCTCCAGAGCAGAGGCTTATAGGTTCATGTACAGAAACTGAATGCTAAGTGGGCTTCCAGTGAGTCAGATAGCAGAAAACAGGCCATCATGTTAGCACCCGAGGAGATGTAGTGTTCATTTGCTATTAAGCCACTAAATTGCTCTTCACAAATTTTAGTCTATGGAGGACCTGCATTTTTTAAACAAAGTTTATTCTATCTTTAGATAAAAGATAAAGTTTTTTTCATTGATGTTTGACATTTTAGCTTCAGTTAGCAATAACAACACTGATTAATATGGGTATAACAGTAAATTAGAATGCAAATGATGAATGGATTAGCATTTTCTTTTTTTCAAACACGGAAACAGTCCTTGGTTACTACTCCCCAAAAAATATGAGCACTCAGAATGCGTGTCAGTGTATCTGTGTTTATTGGTGCTCAGTTGAGGGCTGTTGTCCCTGTCTCTCTCAGGGACGTGTAAACACCAGCCATGTCACTGCTGATAAATTACTTGCATTCCGGACACTTCCACTCTGGAATACAGAGATATATGCTCGAGTCATGGGACGTGAGGTCTGTGTGTGTATATACATATATATGCCTCTACAAGTTTGTGAAAAACAGGTTTGATCACCCCCCTCCGAGCATCACCACAGCAACAGAGTGGTTATACATCACCTAAAATTAAATCACTATCTCACCAAGATAAATGCCTGCCACGACACCCCCAAACCTAAAGCCCCATGTCTCATCTGAAAAAAGAGGGGGAAAAAATGCAATTCCTTTTACTTTTTCGGAGGCAGACTAATGTAGCTGTCAGCCGCTGAAAGAGAAAGAGAGGGACTGGACCGCAGCACACTGTGTTCTGGGAATGGAACGGCAACGGGTGGCCATCTGATGTCACAGTGTGTGTGTGTGTGTGTGACTACTTTATCATAAAGTGAGTTAAAGCGGCGACTGGCATTGATCCTGAAAAAGCGGGTGGCCGAGGCAGTGGATCCGATCAGAGAAGCTTACGGTAGCCTCCGGGGGCCCTGACCTCAGAGCCGATCCCAGAGAGAGAAAACACAAGCTGGGCGTACAGTTAAACACTGGGAGGATTTACGATATAACACATTTTTAGCACTTCAGCTTAAGCATATTTATTTTAGTTCGTATATTACAGGATTAATAAAAATGTATTAGTATTTATTAGAATGTCTCTTTTTTAAATTGAATGTCTCATTGTTTTCACATCCCTAGAAAGTATTTAGAAAGAAAAGGATGGCGATTACGAAACCAACGACAAGAAAAAGAGCAACATTTGCAAGAACCTTAAATGCTTGACTAAACTTTGTCTCAAGGTCATCTAGTGTTGATTTTATTCGTGGGTTTAAGTGTTAAAACAACCATCGCCCACGATTACAGCAGGTGTTTAACTAACAAAACACTCCTTATTATAAGCTCTTCGGAAAACAACCCTGAAAGATTCGCTCTTGACATTAATCTCTGACAACCTTGAGGGGATTTTTTAATTTCCCCTCTAATTCATGCGTTATCAAGTGATCATCTGGACATCTGACATGGTAATTTTTCCTGACGAGATCCAAAAAGGTTACGGCACTACCACAAGCTCACACAAGCAGCTCCATCCGGTGCAGACGGTGTTCGTTATCTCAAAAGCACACAATAGAGCTCATTGAGGGCTTCCTGCATTAGCATCACATGTCTTATGAACAGAGGGCAGGCATATCTCTGCGATTTCACCCTCAAGACCCGGTTTCTCTTTTTTGCTTTGGTTCTACAAAGAGACGAATATGTTTAACCCTTCATGAACCCTGCATGGCTGGAATAGCAGAAGTCTACAATGAGCTCAGTGTGTGTGGGAGTGAAGTAGCAGTTCATGTCACTGGTGGCTTACTAAGTGTGGCCTCAGGTACAGAGCTTCAACAGAGGCATAGGTTATAGATTTACATACTGTGAAGAAAATAGCAGGCAGGTTTACAAATCGTTCTTCAGAAGACAATGCAACTGTCCCGACACAAAGTTCTGTTAATATGAAGAAATTGTCCTTATTGATTTTTTCTAAGTGCTATTTTAGATTATGCATTAAATTGTGCTGTATTTTAGATTTATAGGAAATGTCTGTAAACATCTCTATGTTTTTTTTTTTTTTTTTTTCGTACAGTGATGCATTATATGATCCTGTTGTGGGTTATAAAAGAGCTCATGAAAAGTTATACTTTTTTTCTTATTTCACTTAAATAAATTGAATTCATTTAACAGAACAGTCAAGGCTACAACTTTTTTTATGAAGAAAATAAAAAATATATATATATTTGATTTTCAAAAATATATATTTTTTAAACTTACCCAAAAATTGTACAAGTAAATGTAAAAATATAAAATAAATAAATACACATGAATATTACTGCTGTCAAATGATTAATTGCATTAAAAACAAAAGTTTTGTTTACATAATATATGTGTGTGTAGAGAGAGATTTTTTTTTTTTTAATTTTTAACAGCACTACATACAGTATAAAGGACACTAAATAATTTTTTCAAAGCTTGATTTCCCCCACTTTCAACACCTCCACCGTAAGCACACACACACATACACACACACACACACACTTAATTTTGTTTATATTACTGCACTGTTTTTGCTCTGAATAATTGTCTGATAAATACATAAATGTAAAATGTAAATGAGACTATAAAAGTACAGAAATAAAGATTAAGCTGTCATAGTCTGTGGCGAAAATGGAAGCATGGATCCAGGTCTGCTTGTGTTGTAATATCTAGGACAGAGACTTAAAAACCATATCCATTAAAATAAAGCTGTCACAGCATGCTGCTGTCAAAGGCATTTTACACAGAATCTCTTGAACTCCATACGTACTTACCGGGAGAAAATCGCTGGATAAATCTATTCCCAGCGGACTCCCTCTGACCTACATGTTTGTATCGCACGTTGGGGAAAAAAAATGAATACCTGCAACAAACTCAAGTAATCAATATCACATAACACCTCATCTGTGTAATGCAACACCCCTGTGATTTACTTCTAACCGGTTTTGTAGTATAATCACTAAAGGAAGCAGACCTTTGTTGCAGGTGATTTGACATTTAGTGAGCATGTGCATTATAAAAAATGCTTTGTGACATCAGATACGAGAATGATTGTGTAATTGCGTATTGGGAGGGAGGCGCACCAGCTTGAGTGTGTGTGTGTGTGTGTGTATACATACGACACACCAGAGGTTTTACATTTGGGCTGTAGTCATCCCATCAGGACCCATCAGTGACACTCCTTAACAAGCTCAAATCAGGCCCATCCTTAATGCTGGCTATTGCTAATAGAGTATTGATTTTACACTCTGCATTAAAGCAGACTATTTTGGCAGTGTGGTTATATAAGAACTTATATCTCCATATATTCTGCATTGACATGCAATGAACTAGGAATTATAGATTAAAGAGGGAAACTGATCAGGTAGATGCCCTAGTCTACCTTGTGCCCGAACATAATGAACATAAGCACAAAAAGAGCTGTTCTTCAACTTTACAATTATTTCCAAATGATGGTTTAAGTAAATGTCACACAATGTACTTAGCTGCTTTCCAGGTTCTTGCTGTTCCCTACATCACAACCCTAAATTTACCACAAGAGTTGGCGTAATTTAACACAAGAGTCTCCACAAGACTTTAAACTTTCATTGTCCCCTAAACAAAGGAGCGGTGGTTTTAATGAATGCTTTCTCGAAATAGCAGTCACTTCGTTAAGAGGAAAATCCTTTGCGGTGGAAAGAGCGCGATGAGAGGAGATGATAGCCTCCTCCAAATTGAATGCTTCCAGATTAGGCGATTGTTGGCACATAAAGGAGGAAATGAGAGATACGAAGAGATCAGAACTTTTCTGACGAATGACGAGATAGCAATTAAAAGGGCTATTTCCAAAGCTTTCTTTTAGTCGCATCAGACCCACCATCTACATAACAATGGAAGCAATCACATGGAGAGAGAGGGTTTGGAACATTACTCTGATAAAGCACTGTTGATTGGAGCTCTGTGTTGGATTTGTTGAATGCTGAGGCCATGAGCGTAAAGAAAAACGCAATAAAAACAGTACACTTACAAAGGCTTCTTTGTGTATATCGTTAAAATTAGCCCTGGAGGATAACATCGGGAAGTCAGTTCGCTTCTTTTTATTAAAGAAAAACAGTTAAAACTTGATTTATCAACTCGTCTGAGTCATTTTTCAAAGGTGTTTCCAGCGTCATTTTACATTTCCTTTGATGTTGTTTTGTAGTGTCTGACTGCTGTTTTCACAAATGTTTTTTTTATTATTTTTCCATTATTTTTGCAAGTGTTTGAAAAATATTACTGTTTTTGAATTAGATAATAGAAGGATACAATAACAGACGAGACCTTTCAAGGATTTCTCCTATCCCAAATGTTTATTTATTTTTTGTTTCTACAGTGAGTGGCAATCGCAATGGAAGAATTTGAATGCTGGGAGCTGTTCGAAAGAGATGTTTTGAATAACTGTTTGGAGTGAAAGGTTAGAGAGCTGTCCCTGCTGTTCCCTTGCCCTCTCCTCGGCCCTGCAGCCACTGACCTGCTGGGCAGTGATCTGTGAAATTGCCTCTCTCCGCTGTCATACGTGCGACTATTCACAACCCCCAAGGCCAGAATACATGCGGCCATATGGACAGTGACATGACTATCACTTTACTCTTTCAAAATCTCTAAGATACACAAGAGAAATAAAATCTTAAACATAAGAGCATAACATTTTTATATAATAATAGTAATAATAAATGATAAATGTAAATTAAAATTAGGACAAATAAGTATATTTTTCAAAAGACAACATTTAAATAACAAATTATCATGAAAATAATACCTGACATATAGGCCTGTTTATAAATTCAGCTGTTATCTGTAAATATCTGTGAAATAATTGCATCAGAGAAATTCTATACTTAAACAAATA
Organism: Enteromius viviparus; assembly: GCA_032353835.1. Classification (NCBI taxonomy): domain Eukaryota; kingdom Metazoa; phylum Chordata; class Actinopteri; order Cypriniformes; family Cyprinidae; genus Enteromius; species Enteromius viviparus. Next base: position 1,648,689 of record JAUCNO010000663.1, on the reverse strand, counting down.
ATATATATATATATATATATATAGTAGTATTATCTTTCTTATAAATATTAATATTCTGAATTTAGTTTTTATTTACTTATTTAATTTTTAATTTTGTTATCTATTTTTCGTTTTTTTTTTTTTTTTTTACTTTTCTGCAACTTTTCCTTACCTTAATTAATTATTATTTATAGTTTTTACACCACATTTTGTAAGTAAAAAAAATTTCACACAAAAAAAAAATAAGAACGGCTGCCTTGCTAACCAGTTGAAATAAAAACTATGGAAAAAAAGCAATTACAGAGTGTTGTTTTATTTTAAGTTCAGCGTTAGTTAACTATGATTACCCTGGAGCTGAAGAGTACATTTATAACCCCTCATGTTTTTTTTCCCTAAGAATGTCAAATATTTCCTCCCTACAACTTCCCCTAAACTCTTTTACCCTGTCAAAAGCTGGCTTATTTTAGATTCCAACAGAGGACCGGTCTATTCCACGAAGACAGAGGTCAGAGTGCAGCCCAATGTTGAATGCATTACTCTTACTTAAACTGCTACTTTGTTCTTCCAAAGAGTCTGCATGCTTCGAAAGATACTGAACTGAGCTTTAACCCCGAGCCCCTGATATTTGCTCAGAACATAAATACACCACTTATAACTGGAGGACAGGCAATTAGGCAGCGTCTGCCTTTTCAAAATGAAACGCAAACTCGATTTACGGAGAAAATAGTTCTGTAAACTGCACAAACCAATGCTAACAAAAGGTCAAAATTAGCATTCCGCATTAGAGAGAACAGAGCGAAAAATGAATAAGAAATGTCGAGACGTCGCTGTTCATATGTGCGCTACTGAATATTTATGACATTTAAAACACATACAATTAACTATTTAAATTATTAATATTCATGCAGTCATAAATATGCATACTTTCATTGTTGTGCTCTATAGGTAGTGCGGAGCCGCAGACGTTTGTTCGGTCATAATGACGCTCCAAAGAAAGGGTTTTTGTTTGGCGTCTGGTGAAAGCTGAAGTTCTCCGATAAGCTCTCCCCCATTACTGATGAGATAATGAGACTCTGAAAGGTTTCTAACACACATAACACTGTGTAAGTCTATCTCCGTATGCGATTAAGATCCAATTTAGACAACGCTAGCAGGCCACAAACATAAGTGCAAAATGGCAGTAGGAGATTGGAGAAACATGCAATAAAAGGAAAACATATATATATATATATATATATGTTAGGATATACAGTACAGGCCAAAAGTTTGGACACACCTTCTCATTCAATGTGTTTTCTTTTATTTTTATGACCATTTACATTGGTAGATTCTTACTAAAGGCATCAGAACTATGAATGAACATATAACTGAAAATAACTGAAGACATCTTGTATATTCTAGTTTTTTCAAAATTGCCACCCTTTGCTCTGATTACTGCTTTGGTTCTTAGTAATCCTTAATAATCTTAATTATCCATAATAATAATTTTAACAGTTGTCCAATAGGGCTGTCGGCTGTGTAGTATCCTCACTTCTGCACAACACAACTGATGGTCCCACTCTATTGATATACTGAGAAGATGTGTCCACATTTTTGGCCTATACTGTGTATATATATCCTAAACAATATTTTGAAACATATTAAGAATAAAAAAAAAAAAAAAAAACTTGCTTACTTAATCTGAACAGGACATTATTGAAAGATCAGCGTAGCATTTCTGAAAACGGGGAATTATGATGTTCTTCCATGTTGCTGAATTTGTATCTATATTGAATCTGTTCTAAAACGTTGATGAAGGTTTAACGGACAACAATTACTTCAAATTTTACTCAAAATATTAGTCTAACTAAAGAAAATCTCACAGTTTTCCTCACATCATTGTTAAAACGGCAATACTAGGGTGACCTGAGCCATTGTTGGCAAGTTCTTATGTTTTCTAGGATTTTTGAGTGGTTTTAGGCATGTCATTGCTAGGTGGTTTAAAAAATGACATATTTACAAGTCAAACAATTAATTATGATTAATCACATTCAAAATTTAATTTTGTGTTTACATAATATGTATGTGTGTATGTTATATACAGTATATGTATGTTATATCATTTGATAGCACTGATATTTATACTTGTCCATTATATTAGTCATTTATTACTGTACTTACTTTTGCATAGCATTTTCTAATCAAATTCCTAGTAGCCAAACATTTCCAAATACCAAAATGTCAAAGTAAATTCTAGCGATATTATGCTCAGTCACATGGCTTCCTCTGCCATACATCTGCTGTAGCGAGTCTTTGTCTTCCGACCCTCTTGTGTGGTCAGATCCAACTCAACAGAGCCATTCAGGTGGAACAGTCGAGCTCTGTTTTTGTCCTCCCCAAGGCTGAGCCCGTCAGTGAGTACAGCACACCTCCATCTGTCTCTTAATCACAACGCCATGAAAACACTTTGTGACCGCTGTGGCGGAAAAGGTTTGTTGGTGTAGTCACAATAATCATACATTGTCACACTTGTCCTATCCAAGCACGCTGTATAAAAATTGTACCGAGCCAAGAACTCAACTGTGCAATTGAATCTCCGCAAAATGATTTCTGAAAGCACTTTTGAGAACAGCTTATTTTTCCCTCAGTGCTTACAATGCCGTGTATGTTTACTTACTTAAACTTTTCAATCTATCTTTTAAAAGCCACTGAGTGAAGGTGAGGAGGAGAGTATATGTCAGTCACTTACATCTGGTAACCACTCCCTCCAGTCTGATGATGTTGGGGTGGTCGAATTGGCCCATGATGCTGGCCTCGCTCAGGAAGTCCCGCCTCTGCTTCTCTGAGTATCCTGCTTTCAGACTTTTGATGGCCACGTAGATTTCTCTCTTGCTGGGGAGCTTCAGACGACCACTGCACACCTCACCAAACTCACCTTGAAAACAATCATAAGCAAATCACTGGCTATGCAAGATTTATGAAGGTAAATATGCGTAAATAAAATTCACTTTACTAGACTGTGACTGTCCTCTCTGTTTTGTTTTTTTCCAGTAAAAATATATGGTAACACTTCGACTTGGCGGTTTATTATTACTTATTAAGCACAAATTATGCATGACCATATTCTATATCTCTAATACCTAAACTTAACAACTACCTTACCAGCTGCTAATTAATTGAGGCAAAAGTCATAATTAATGATTTGTTATTAGCGAAAATTGTACATTTAAAATAAAGTTTGACCAAATATATACATCATTTAAAACAGATTCATTTTATTTTCTTAAGACAGCAGAGAAAACATTTAATTTATTTATTTCATTTGTTTTTCTAGCCACATTTGAATAATAAAAAAAACATAAATACATACTTTTTGAAAGAAAAAACAAAAACAAAAAAACACACACATTATAAATATATAAATATATATACAAGAACACAATTAAGGATGTTTAATATCAACATTTATAATAATATTAATATATATAATATTAATATAATGTATATCAATATATATAATAAAATTATAATATATTAGGGCTGTAACGATACACCAAACCCACGATTCGGTTCGTTTCACGATTTTTGACCCACGATTCGGTTCGT
>JAUCNO010000663.1:1619089-1632585 GCA_032353835.1 Enteromius viviparus | reverse complement strand
CTTAAATTGGTTCCATAAAAGCAAGTTGAGGATCATGTGATCTTACTAATTTGAGTCAGGTTTCTATAGTCTAGATATAACTGCACATGCACGCCATTGTTTAAAAGCCTGGCTTATTCTCTAATCTTGGTTTATGGAACAGTCCCCTGTTCCATAAAACAAGTTTACCAAATAAGCTAGGCTTATTTCAGTTAGTCTGACTTATTACCAGTTAATTTGTATTGAAATAAGTCCGACTATCTGCAATAAGGCTGGCTTATTTGGTAAACTTGTTTTATGGAACAGGCACCTGGAGTGCCATTCAGGGCTGTGCTGGCACAACCAGCTGATCCTGACAGGCATGCTGATCTAAAAGAACCTACAATCTCACATCAATTACTTTTTTAGTCTACAGATCTCTACAGTCCATATAACTCAAAAGTACAATGAAATATAGTTACGAAAGTGTTAAACCTAAGGTCCTGCATTGGCCACCGAAGAACTTTTATTTTGAAGATTGCTGCATAATAAATTGCGTTTATATGTTGTTAACATCTGAAGCAGAACGCTTTTGGTATAATTCAGATTAGACAGCAGTGACCGTGTTTGAAGTCAGGATCAAAGTAAATGCTTTTGAGAGGCCTCTATTACTGATGAACAGAAAAGAAAATTACGCGAATGATCTCGTCAACATTCAGTAATGAAGAAATTCAGCAAATGACAGCACTTTGTTCTGAACCCTTTGTTCACTCTGTTGTCACGCCAAAGAAAGAGAGAAATAGGGTTCAGAACAACTAAACCGCACAGAATGCAAAACAAAAGAGAAGTTACAACAACATACACAGTGCCCGTACAAAATTAGTCTCGAAAAAATGACAATGGAGCTTAAAGGGATGCACAGAGAGGCTCTCCAGTGTTCTGTATTTTTGGTGAGGGAACGTTTGGCCCCGCTGTGGCTGTCAGCAGGGCTGATTAACATAAACGACAGGCTTTTTTCAAAGATCAGACGATTTCTAATCATTCGGTGTGTTTGCCACAGTGCTAATAGGATGGAGACGGACAGAGAAATGCCTCCTTAACACTTTCATCACACGGAGTGGCTCTTCAGATTAATGGCAATCAGTGACACCCACGGCTCCAGCTCACAGGAGCCGTCATCGTTGCACCGTACGGTCATTACATTATCAAGCAATAACAGATAGCCAGAATGAATGCGAAACAAAATGCTCGCCCCCCCGTCTCTTGATCCCTCATTTCTTTAAGCTACTTTCTCTTGGCTGCTTTCTCTGTTGGAGGAGACCTGGCAGACCTCCAAGGTCTGTGCTTGCTATTTTAAAAAAAGATTTACTCCGGCTAAAGTCATTATTAGTAACGTGAAGAGATTAAACTGAGATATGTGCTAAATTCCAGGATGTGTTTCTGATAGGTGTGGAGAAACATCTCATTTGTTAACGATTCATTACAGTAATTGAGAATGCAGGAGAGAAAATTGCAGTGATAATGATCCTATTTCTGAGAGCCGCTTTTTATTAGTTTGATTCAGTAGAGCAGTCAGAATCCAATTAATTAAGCAGTCTGACCCCTGACATGATGACTAGTGTCGCCCTAATCTACGCAGGGGCCACACATGTAATAAAACTCTCATTTGCTAATCGGCCCAAAGAAAATGAAAGGACGTAAAGTGCATGTCTTTGTTTTGGTGAAAACGACTGTGTAAATTAGACTAAGCGCGATAGCAGGATCATTTTGGTTGACTTTTAATTAGAGATAATAAATACTAAGGATACAGATTGTGAAAGGTTATTTTTTCAGTTAATTATGAAAGCAATCTTATTATAATTAATTATAATTTAAAAAGTATCATTATTATTATGTTGGTTGACTTTTAACTAGAGATAATGTGTACTAAGGATACAAACATCAAAATGTAGATTTTCAGTTAATTATGAAAATTATTTAAAATGATAATTCAAAAAAAAAAAGAGAAAAATATTGCTATTATTATTACTAATATTATTAATCTTATCAGTGTTATTATTTTTTCTGTTGTTATTATTATAAGTATGCCATATTGATGAAAAATTAACAAAAACATTATATAAAACTACATAACAACAAGATATATGTTATATTAATACAATTTTCATAAAGCATAATAATATTAATAGCACTGCTACTACTATTTTTATAATACTATATTTATATTTTAATATTATTATATATAATACTATAATATAATATTAATAATATTTATAATACTACTATTTATAATATGTAAATATAATTACATGAGTACTAATATATTCATAAAGCATATTGACTATGCTATTTTATCATAATAAAAGTATTATTATTATTATCTTTGAAAAGCAATCATATTGCTTATGCCATAACCTATCCCTAACTTTCTTTTGTTGTTCTCTTAAGTTTTCTGAGGAAAGTACTAGAGTACATTGAAATTTACACTTCCTCCCCGAAGACTTAAAGCTCAAACCACAAAAACAGGCCTGTCACCTCTTTCCTAGGAAGAGGTTCAAGATTCCCTTCCAGTATAATTGCGCTTGACAGGCGGCAGCTTGCTTTGCTTTCATTATCTTGGTGTTTACTTCTCTTTTATGCTGACTATGCGATATTTCAGTCGCTACTCAAATCGCACCACTCAAAATGAACTGAGCTATAGTGCCTTCCATCCTGTAGAAACAATTATAGCAGCGGCACCGCTGCCAAAGAGCGCTTTTACACACAGCGAGTATATTGCGGTGAGAGGCCAGTCCATCACGTTAAGAGGATGAGAGAACCATTACACCTCTGGATAAACGTGAGAAGCATGTGTGTGAATGTGCTTGCACATGTGAGTGTAAATGAGAATGCACTGAGAAGGGCCCGCTGGCTATAGACTTGGAAACAGAGCTCCTATGAAGCCTTGTGTTCACCATTCCAGCATTTATAATGGGACAGCTCTTCAGTTCATAAGCAGTTTTGGCTCTAAAACCTCATTCTGTCTGTTGTGCTATAATTTCAGGCACAGAAAGGCGCTTTGGTGAGTCTGCTAGCAGCACAGATGCATTTATACCAGGGCAGAAAAACAAAGAGCCAAATGTTAAATTGCTAAATTGGTGCCATTTGGCCAATCAAAGATGTCACTTCGATGTTACCACACTTGAGGTAAAACTGAACATTTTATGCAGAAATCCTTTATAAACATGGCAGAGCAAAAACCTGTTTGACGGATAATGGGAGGATGAAAATTATCGAAAACACGTTGGAGAGTATGTATGAAGTGCTCTCAGCTTCAGGTTCTACTCAGAAACATTCTACTCGCAGAAGAACAAGTGCGTGTATGAAGCACACTTTCCTGCCGTCATTAAGTTTTAAGAATAATCCAAGGCCCGCAGCAGATGCTTAGACGATAACATCTCATTGACAAAGAGCTGCTGCTTCTGTCTGATTAGATCAGCTTGAAAATCTTCCTGTGCACTTCATCTTTCATTAGAGAGACAAATCCATCTGTGCCATACTAGCATCATCAAGGAGATAAGTGAATGATCTCTTGTAGAATCTTAAATTATTTCCACCGTCATGACAGACTATATCTGAAAAAGGTGGTACAGGGGTTTAAACAGATTATCGGCATAATAAGAAAGCTTGGGAATGAATTGGAAAAATGAATGGAAAAAATCATGACGCACAATATGGCGGCTCTAGACATTAAAATCCCAATTCCTTTTCTTAAGAATAATGCACATTCCTGGAAATACATTGCAGGATCATGCAAATGCTTTTCAGTGTTTACGGTTACTCATGTTATTGAATGCTTATCCTTGCTGTCTATTGAGGGTCAGAGAGCTTTAACAATGTATCAAAAATATCTTAATTTGTGTTCTAAAGATGCATTTAGAGTAATTAATGACAGTATTTAGATTTTCGTATGAACTATCCCTAATTGATAGGGTGGAGTTGTGGATTATTGTGATGTTTTTATCAGCTCATTTGACTCTTAATCTGACGGCACCCATTTACTGCAGAGGATCCATTTGTGAGCAAGTGTAAGCCTAAACTTTTCTATAACTGTTCCAATGAAGTTCATCTATTTCTTGGATGGCCTGAGGAAGGGTAAACTTTCAGCAAATTTTCATTATTGGCTGAACTATTAATAACTATTTAAATGAGGAGAAAGCATCTTTGAGATGCATAGTACTCCAGCTCATAGGAATAAATTACTTGATAAAAAAAAAATACAGTAGCTATTGATAATTATTCAAAAATAATGTGCTTGCTTGATTTGTGTGCAGCAGAAAATATAAAAAATGTAATTAAAAGACAAATATTGGCATGTGTAGCGCGCACGCCAAATAATTAGGCGCTCCACTGAGGATACAGCTTAAAAGAGATTATCCTAAAGGATAGAGGGAATTAGACGTGCGAGTAAAATAGATTTTCCAACTTTCTCATAAGTTGAAAACAAAAATAATTGTCTGGCAATGATGAGAGCAGCAGTGATGTTTGATAAGTCGGAGAGCTAAACTTACAGGAGTTTCCCAGCCGTTAGCACCCACCTGCCGTGTTTTAATTGCTTTTTAGGGAAACAGACTTAAAAAAAAAAATGCAGTCCAAATTTGATGACTGAACACCATCTGTCTGCTGTAACACATGCCAGTTTCTTCTGCTGTCCATATACAAGACCAGAAATATTCTGTATTCTGTCAGTCCCTGGTGCACTGAACAAGCAAATTAAAATAGCTTTATTTATTTATTTACTTATTTTGATCTCAGCTGCTATTTTACTCACACAAAAAGTAAACCGATCACAGGGAATGGAAATAAGAGAAAGGAATGACTTGTGTGCTAATGGCTCCAACTAAAACTTTATTTCTATTAACCAGTGCACTTACAGTTTTATTATTGGACATTTGTCTGCGTGGCTGTTTACAAAAATGCATTTTATGGTGTGCTAATCATGCTTAACGGTTTTTGTTCAACAAGGGTAATGACGCTAATTAGCTATATTTCAAAAGATTACATTAAAGCATAGATTCCAGTCTCGGCCTTTCTTCTAGGCTACAAGTATTACAGCAGACAAAGCTGATGTTAAAATGTCTGAACTATGCACTATCTCTGTGAGCCAGGTGAAGTCATCAACAGTACAAAAATATGCTAATGGTGCCGTAGCCTTAGCAAAATATTGCTCATGTTTTTACAGACAGAAAAGGGAGAAAAAGGAAGGGAGAGAGAGAAAGAGAAAGGACTATGGGGAATAGAGATTGAAAATAATGAAGTAAAACAAGCTGAATATTGCAAGTCTAACCAACCTCTCTGCTACTGTTTGTTTGTTAATAGTTATTCATTTGCTCATTCCTTCATTCGGTTGTTTGCTTGGATATATGTTTGCTCTTTCACGCATTCGTTCACTTATCATTCATTTGCTCTTTCTTCCTGGTGCGACTCTTATAAAAGTACGTGGCAGCTATAATGGTAAGAGGAAACAAACCGGTCAAGTGGGATTTTAGCAGACCCAGGTGTGAAGAGCAGTAAGGTGATTATGTTGTTCAATCTCTTGCCCTGAAATCCTGAGCTGCATGAAACGAAACTATTCTCAATGTTTGAAAGTAAGCCAACAGTTCAGCTACGGGACATATAGCTGGCCGGCAGGGGTTACTGAGGCCTGACTTCTCTGTGAAGAACGATACAGTCTGCATAATCTTTCTACAGTATGTCAGACAGCTGTGCAACAGTAGAGGATTACGCCTGAGGCCTGTAAGCAAAGGAATAATCTTCTGGCAGACCTGCACAAGGTGGAATCATAAAAAGACATTTGGGGGACTCAAACTTATGAGGATGACTATATATCTGCAATATGTTACAGAGTCTACAGTATAGGTTTTCTAACACATTACTACAGTGCGTCTGAATGTACTGTAGCCCCTATTTATTCATGCTTAAATAGATATATTATGAATACATTGACCATATGAGTTGAGCTATTAACTTGACATGGCTATAAAATGTAACGAATGTATGAGATTCATAAAATCACCAGTCAATGGACCAACTCCAATTTTGGAAACTATAAGATTTTTTAATGTTTCTGAACGCCATTTCTTATACTCACCAGCATAGCATTTATTTGTTTAGCAATTCCGTAAAATGTGAAATAACTGATTTTACAGTTAACTGATAACTGTATTTTAATGTAGTTTATAGGGATTAATGTAGAAAATAATCTTATTTTTTTGTGAAATCTGATATTTTAATTTCCCCCCAAGATATATTGATTACTTGAAAGTTTTTAAAGAAACAACATTTATTTTTTTACTGTCAAATTGATCAGTTTAATGCTGAATTAAAGAATTTAAGTTATGTGTATATATATATATATATATATATATATATGTGTGTGTTAAATTATATGTTGTCAAATGCACACATCCAAAAAAAGTTTTTAATTTATAAACCCCAAACTTTTGAATGTTAATATACTGTATGCTTACTAATATTTACAAAAATAGCAGACTAAATGCAAGTATGCAAGTATGAAGAGTAATATAAGTGCATATATATATATATATGTTTATCAAATACACAAAATAACTACAGAAAAAAAAAAAAAAAACATTGAGACAGAAGACTCGACAGCCATACAGATGAGCACTGCCAGAAACATTGTTCAAAGCACATTTCAAATCTGAGAGTAATTGTGCAGAAATATCTTGTTCAAGGCACTGAATTTCTTACGATACCTCAAAGGAAAAGAATTTAGAGATTTAACATCTCTGAAAGAGTTCAATGTACTGACAGTTAAACAGCAGACTAAAAAGACAACACACTTGTAAAACCTTCTCTGTAAATATGCAGCTTTAAATTCATTTTTCAAAGTCAAACATTAACCCTAAAACTTAAGCTAGCCATATCCACTAACCGACCACCCTTCTCTTCTGTTTTGTTATCTCTTCTACAGTCATCTGAGGAGCACCAATCAACACTGCGTGTTCTCTCAACGCATTCTGTTTTCCCAGCTTTCACTCTGGACAGAGAAATTGAAAATGCATGAAGCTGCACTGGCTTGTGAGTAAAACCTGCAGAGAATCACTCTAGCACACCACTGTTTCTAGTCTTGCATATTCCAATCTTACATATTTATTGTTTTGGTTTATAGTTGAGTGGTTTAAGATTAATTATTTGTTGCACATGAATCCATTACGTGCATTTCTACATGCTCTCAGCAGGCAAACATGGGTCTCTTCTAGTCAATACTGAATAGGGCACTCAGCATGATAGGCAATCACCTCCGATCAATACTAATGTTTTTAGAGACTTCGGGCGAGCTTTGTTCGAGAAAGAAACCGCTATTTAATTCAGTCAGAGTATATTTATTATCAGCATTAATTTATAGGTTCAGTACGTCTCATCCAACTGACTGCACCGTCTTTTCTGCTTCAGCTATTGTTTGAATAGCAAAGCTGCTGTGCAAAATGTCTCCTCAGACTTCAATTTCAAATGCTTTCATCTTGGTTTTAAGGAGCCTATAAGACACACTTCACAGAGTGCCTGCATTGGGTTGTTCTAGTTCTTTTAAATGCTTCGGCATGGAAGAATCCACACTTCATTTTCTAATTCAAGGTTCAATTTCTTGTAAAATCGCCATTTGACAGCAGCTCTCAGATCTAATGAACAAAGGCATTTTATTTTGCTCTGTAATATCAGCCCTCGGGACCAGTACTCCATCTTCCAAGATGTTTAGAAGGACTGAACGACTGAAGCAAAGGTCAGATGGTGTTAAAAGGAAGCCTATTCTTACCGTCCACTCACTACAAAACACGCCACCAGGAAGATAAGCAGCACAATGCCACCGGCTATGGACACCGCAAGGATTGTGGACTGGTTAGGGTCCCCAATGGCCAGCATATCTAAAGATGGAGAAACAGAAAAAGAGACACTTTTCAGTCAGTGTTAACCTTTGCGTTCTGTTTTTGAGATTGCTTTGCTTCATGTTTGACCTGAAATACCCCAAATAGTTTCTCTGACTTAAGCAAAACCTACAATAAAGATATTCAGGCATGTGATCGGCTAGGGACAACTATCGTATTCCTCAAATTATTGATTTTTATGCAGTATAGTTGTGAAAAATTGATTGCACTTATTCATATTTTATACCAAACCAGCAATACAACATTTTTCATGGAGACATTTTAAAAGTATGTGGTCTCTAAACCTAAAGACGGTGAAATACCTAACTTCAATGTAAACTCTGCTTTGGTTTCGTTTGAAAAACCAGAACCAGCTGCATTTGGCCACTAAATATGTAGACGAAGACAGGAGTCAATTTTCTAATTTACGCATGCCATCCAAATTGGTATGTTAACAGAGGGAATAACAGGCTCGGTTTGAAAGTTTCACGGCGAGTATATGGATTTTATGCTGCCGCAATCGACTCATTACTCAAAACAAATACATCATTTATCAAGCCCGGCAATGCATGAGTAACCACCTCTTTCAGGAAAATGAATATCTCCAGCAACGTGAATTGATTTAGAATTCCACTCAACTCCATTCAGCAATCTCAGTTATGCACCACGTACAGAAAGAGATACTGTAGCAACTTTCGGAGTCAGGACCAGATGCATGAAATATGCTAAATAGGAATTTCTAACTATCTTTCTTTTATATTATATTATAAAATAATGTTTGACCTTTTGACAGTATATATGTTAGAAAACGTATCAAAATAAGTTTTTGTTTACGTAACATATATGTGTACTGTGTATATTTATAATTTTCCAAAAGTTTGGAAACACCACTAGCAAAGAGTTGCAATACCAGCATAAATCCTTATAATTTTTTTCAAAATAATGGCAATATGTGCATGTCAAAGCTGAGCTACTATGGGAGAATCTGGACCATTGAAAAATGTCCATAATAATTGTCCAACCTGACAACTGACAGCTCGGGTGCCCAGATTACACAGAGCTGTAATAGCTGCTAGTGGTATTTTCTATCTATAAACTGTTTATATGTTTTCTTCGTTTCTGTTGTCCCTTATCAGTGCAAAATTATCACAAATTAAAAAGGTTTCATAATTTTCTAGGGTGTTTCCAAACTTTTGGAGGGCAGTATATATAAATGCACAAAATGTTGTGTTTGTATATTAAATACATTTATTTATAATATGTATTAAATAAATATGAATATAAATATATGCATGTAAATATTTTCAAAATGTATACTGTATTATGTTTATATATACAAAATAAATATACACAGTTCACAAACATATTTTATGTCAACAAAAACTTTTATTTTGGATGCAATTAATTGTTTGACAGCACTAAATGCTATTAAATGCAGATTTAATTTAGCAGCCCTTACAGAAATAAATAATAAATAAATTACAACTACAGTATTTTGCAAAAATTAAAAGTAAGCTAAAAACTAACAATAAGTGAAAGTTACATTAAACTCCTGGAAAGATAAGCTGATAAGCACAAGGAGCAAAAAAAAAAGAAAAAAAAAAAAAACAATTCACCTTTATAATAAGCTAACCACCAGCTAATGGTTTCATAAATGGATTTTTTCACATTACCAGACTAAACATACGCAATTTACAGTACTGCCTGTTGTGCTCTGATGTGTATCGTATGAACAAATGCACGTGGTGTAAGCTGTTTAAGAATGTCACTGTGACTTAAGCATTTCTCATATAATTAAAAGTGCAATTACTATACTGGACTTTGTTAACTTTCAGCTTGGCAGATCAGGTCCACTGAGCTTTCTGATATGCTTCCAGAGATGCTCGCTGAGCTGTAACATGCTTTAAATTAGGTGCATATACCACAAGGTCTCTGTGTTTACCGTATGCCCCAAAGCCTTTTAAAATGCGCCTCCATTCTTTGATCCCCATCAAAGGAACATTGACTCAACACAGCCTTGTTTGTCCTCACAAGACACGGCGACACACACCGAGATCGTCTCCCAACAAGTACAAGCGGGTGGTTTTTCAAACAAGTCACACGCTAGCTCACCATATAAAATTCAAAACAGCGCCCTGAAACTCCCAGCATCTGCTCAACAATGCAGAGAAACAAAATATGCATAAATGTATAGAAAGAGGAAATAGGAAACCGTTGAGAAAAGGATGAAAGCATTACCCTCATGACTGGTCTCCAGCTCTATTTCTCCACCGTAGTTGCCGTATCCTCCGTCAGTGCGCGCTCTCACTCTGAACACATATGTAGTGCCTGGTTTCAGCCCCTCTACTGTCATAGTGTGGGATTTGGTCTTCAGAACCGTGTAGTTCTGGTCTCTTTGGTTCTGTAATAAAAAATAAATAAAAAAAAAACACTTACATTTACACAAAAAAACACTCATTCACTTACAGTTTGATTTCTTAAGCTGGATTCAGAGATTAAGAATAGAAATTTACACTACTGTTTAAAAGTTTAGGGTTGATTTAAATGCCTTCAGAAAAATAAATAATTTTTATGCTAACCAGGGCTGGATACATTTGATCAGAAATTTTAAAAAGCAGTAATAGGGCCCTTTGGAAATTTTTCCAAATTCCATGTTTTCTCCTTTCTAATTTTTCTAAACTCTGTTTAATGGTTAAATTAAACGTAATAAATAAAAAACATTTGTGATTATTCATATTTATTCAGTATTTGGTGGCTTAATATTTACAGACACTGGTCCATATCATATTTTGAAGTGAACATTTGATTTACCCAAAGTTCAGTGAAGTTCCGCATTATACAGTAAATTATGTTTTCATAAGTTTTTGTAACGATTTCTATTTTTCAATTTTAATTTTTTTTAAATGTAATTTAATTTATGTGATTGCAAAGCTAAACTTCAGTCTTTAGTGTCATATGATCATTTAGAAATCATTTCAACATACAGATTTCAAGATTTCACGCTTTCCCAATAGTAAGATTTAGCTTGTTTGGCGTGCTGTCTAGGGAGCGAGCCGTGAAAACGGCGAACTCCGAACCCTAACGGTTTCAGCCCTAGTGGGACAGGATTCGGAGTTCAGCTCGCTCACCGTCTGCTCCCCCCGGAAGGCATGAATTTAACCGTAATAAAAGGTGGAGAAGAGGTGGTGAAGGGGGCACAAAAGCGAGATGTGGGAACAGGGGAACTGGGTATTTTTATGGTGAAAGGAGAAACTGTGATTGGATGTGTCTTGGCGGGGTAATGATTAGGGCACGAGCTACCAGCCGTGCGGGATTAGAACGTCCAGCGAATCCTCTCGAAATGCGTTTTTGGCAAAACGTACACTAAGTGTGGAGAAGATGCAGGAGACTGATGAGGCTAATGCTCATACACCCGCAAAAACCTTTTACTCTTCCAATGCAGTCCATCCATATAATTTGTGAAGATGAACATCAATAATGGACTAATTTGAGAACTTACATACATCCTGAAGGGAACTTCTTTGTGACTAAAGTCCTAGGGATCATCTTTTCTGCTTAACCACCATGAAAACCCTAGCAACCACAATGCAATGCTTTACTAATGAATGGATGGATGGACAGACACATGGAAGGTGAATTTATAGACAAATAAATGGATGGATGGACTAATGAAAGATGGATTAATAGGTGAATAAATAGATTACAGGACATATGGAAAATGAATGGATGGAAAAATTATAAATGGACGAAAAAACTAATGTAAAATGGATGAATTGGCAGATGAAAAATTGATGGACAAATGGAAAAACAGATGAAAGATTGTTGGAAGGATCGATGGACAGATGGATGGTGGATGGACAGATAGAAGATGGATGAATTGATGGATAAATGGATGAAATGACAGATGTACTATGGATGGATGGACAGATGGAAGATGGAAGGAATGATGGATGGATAAACGGATGAACAAATGACAGACGGATGGAAGGATGGACATATGGATGGAGGGTAGATAAACTAATGGATAAATGTATAAAAAGACATATAAAATGGATGGAGAAATGGATGAAAGATGGATGGAAGGATGGACAGATGGAGGATTGATGGATGGAGGAATGGATGAAAAAATAAAAGACAGATGAAGAGATGTATGGACAGTATATTATATAGTTGTATTGTATAGTGAATTTCTCATAATAAATGCATTATGCATTTAGCATATGTATAACATTTTAACAATTAATAAATTAAACTTAAATATTAATGCGACATTTTTGCGCCAATGTGTGTTTTTTTTAGTCAGTCTGGCATGTGAACCATTGCACAGTACTCTAGTAAGTATATAAATGAAACACTAATCAAATAAGAGTAGATTCATTTGGCTAAGCAGCCAGCACATTTGTGATGATACAGCACAGCGGGGAGGAAAGTAGATAATTATAAGTGAATTAGGCTAATTTTTAAATGACGGTGCATTTTTAACCAACTTCTGCTCTAGAAGCATTAAAATCAGGCCTGTTCAGTGCAACAGTTTGGCTCATATATGCTATTAAAAACTACAATACAGGAAGATGTCACAGATTTTACCCTAATGACACATTTGCCATAGATTTTATATGAGGCACTTTGCAAAACATTTGCAAATGCCACCTATTAGTAGCATTGTTAGAAAGAATGCTCGGTGAATTGGTGGCTATAAATAAATATGGTGAATAAAATGCACTAAAATGGACTATGAAAATAGAAAATGAATAATATAATGTATATGACCACAGGACTTTCTTCCATAACTCATCTGGATCATTCAGATGGTTCCTTTGCAAACTTCAGACAGGCCTGGACGTGGGCTGACTTAAGCAGGGGGAACCTTCCGTGCGTTGCAAGATTTTAAACCATGACGTCTTAGTGTATTACTGATAGCATCCTTGGAATTGATGGTCCCAGCTCTCTTCATGACATTGACCTGCTTCTCCCGTGTAGTTCTGGGTTGGTTCTTCACCATTAGCATCATTAATACCCCACGAGGAGAGATCTTCTGTAGGGCCCCAGTCCGAGGGACATTGACAGTCATCATTATCCTCTTCCATTTTCTGACAATTTCTCCAACAGTTGTTCTTTTTTCACCAAGCTGGTTGGCAATTACCCCATAGCCCTTAGGAGTGCACAGGTTTCTTTAAGACAGCTAACAACCTTAAACAGGTGCTACTAATTTAGAATCATGAACGGAGTGTAACTATTTGACTATTTAAAGTCTATTTAAAAGCAAAATAACGGGTCTTTGAGGGTCAGAAATCTGGCCGATAAACAAGTGATCAAATACTTATTTGACACAGTAATTTCCAAATAAATTGTAAATAAACTGTGTTTTCTGGATTTTTCTTTATAGATTCTGTCTCTCACAGTGAAAAATGCCCCTATGCTTAAATTGTAGACCCCTTCATGATATCTAAGTAAGAGAACTTGCAAAATCACAGGGTGATACAAATACTAATTCACCTCACTGTATGTATATATATATATATATATATATATATATATAGTAGGGATGGGAAGATTCCCCGATTCGCTCGGTGCATCGTCTTAAAAAGTTAACGATGCGATGCATCGGTTTAA
>JAUCNO010000663.1:1580103-1596954 GCA_032353835.1 Enteromius viviparus | reverse complement strand
GCAGTTCTGCACCCGCTTTCAGACTTTGCCTTTTAAGCTGTTAACCGAGTTTGCTGACATTGCAGCCTGTTAATCTAATATATATATAAATAGTTTTATATAATAATTGTCTTATTATATTCTATTTTTTTTTCTTTTCTATTTCTCTCTTTGTATTACTTTGCTCATCAGAGACTTCTCATGTTGTTTATTTTCATAAAGTTATGTGAATGTATTTGAGAATGTGTCAAAAAAATAAAAAATTAAAATAACTGCCAATAGTAAAATAGCACTAAAATACCCTAAACAGGATACTTTAATGGTAGGAGAAGCATAATTCAACATGAAACTCTGCTGACGGCCTCACAAAAACCCAAGAGATTCTTCCTCTCTCACCATTTTCATTCACCTGATGGGCAGTGGGCCGGGCCGGGCCGCTCTACGATATTGATTTTGTGTCATCCAAGAGAGGACAGACTCTCTGAAAATCATCTTTAAACTCTTCTCTCTCCTCTTCATGCTAAGCCTGAGCGCTGCAGTGCATCAATAGAAAATCAACATGTCGCTATTCCAGGCCGAGGAGAGCTCCAGATGAGCTGAACTAAGGGCTTTTCTCTGTAATAGCTCCAGCCGGCCCACAATCATGCACAGGGCAGCTATTCACCCGAGAGTTGCCTCAACAAAATGCATTTATCTCGTCGGCTGCTGTTTTCTGAGCTAAACGGGTCACTGAATAATTATCTCTGTCAATGGAAAGATTGCTGGTAAAAGAAAGATTAAAGGGAAAAATAACAGCTGTGGCTTGAGGTGCAAAAAAGTGAAGATCTAAAACAGTTGTAGTGAAGGAGAGAAGCAAACACACACTTTTATAGCATGTATGGGAATAGTTTTTTTTTTTTCATTTTACCTAACATTTGGTAAATAGACAGTTATTGTTAGGTAAAGTTACTTTGCTAGTTTGTAAAACACACCACAAGCATTTTTAAAAAAAGGTTATAGTTTTTTAATGATATATTTCAAATCGGCATACATGTTGTTATCCAAAAAATTGTAGAAATTTTTCTATAGAGATTTACAATAGACGTCCAAAGCATCTGCGATTAAAGGGGGTGAATGGAAATATCCCAGACGTCCCGGGTCAAGCTTTGTGACACCCCTGCTTGTAATGGACAAAACATGCACAAGCCTTCACACACTCACACATGAACAAACAAACATGCACACAAGGATATCGGATGCACAGGAAAACTTTAAAAAATAATAAATAAAAACCCTGGTCAGCCCGCATTGCCCCATGTTAACAGAGCACCTTTCCAAAACTGAGTAAACCCGTTCCAATTATTTAGATCAGTGAAGGCGAACAGCATGTTTCTCCTGGCTCACTGATTCAGGCCATTCTACCACAAAACTTCATTTTCCATCAATCATTGGGACAGCAGCACTGGGTGGGATGAGGCATTGCTGCTTTGACCTGTTGCACTAAGATACAAATTGCTGTAGAACATGTGTATTTAGAAAATGTTATTATTCATGTTATTCGTGTCATTCTAGTTTCATTTTATGGTTAATTCTAGTTTCACTAAGTTTGCTAAATCATTTTATTATTATAAAATTATTATATGTTAACATAATTGAAAAAATGTCATATTTCGTACTTAAATAACTCTTAAGATTAAGATCTTCAGCAATGGCAACTTTAAATTATTTATTTACTTGTTTTTATAATAGTTAACAAAATAACCCATCCATTAATTCTCAGTAATTACTGTAATTTGGAAAAATCTTATTCCCATTGCTGGATAATAATGGTAATTTCTAAAATTTATAAAATGTTTTTAGCTGGCCTAAAAGTACTGTAATGTAACAATTGCAAAATGTCAAAAATAATTAAATATATATATATATATATATATTTTTTTTTTTTTCCCTGTTAAATAAGTTCTGATAGTCTAAATACAAAAAAGTGACCCTGTTGTCCAGTCTTCAGTCAGTTAAACAGATAAATCTAGAAAAAAAATGACAGATATATCTTCAGATATGTAGACGGATAGATAGACAGGAAGTCAGGGCTCAAGCTTTGGTCTCCGTCTGCCAGTTTGTGATTGTTATTCCTCTCTGACCTCTCGGCATTGTGCTGGCCATTTGAAATTAAATAAATATTAGTGCAAAAGCTCTGAAGGGGTCAGGGTCAGAGTCTGACAGACAGCCACAGCAGGAGGCAAACACACACACACACACACACACACACACACACACACATACAAACCATCTTTGAAGACATTCCCATCCCCAAAACTATCTGTAAATGTTGATGTGAATGCTAAATGGGTTAAAAAAAAAAAGAGCTTGGAGGAAGGCCTGCTGTTTCATTCCTCTTTTCCCAGCACTCTTTACAGGGAGTGTTCGGGAAATAGAGAAGGATCTTCCAACTGTTTGAAAGGAGATGGGACAACACTTAAAAGACAGCAAGAGAGAAATATGGAGGAGGAGGAGGGAAAAACATCTCCAGAGAAACAGAAAAATAACTCAGAGAGGTAAATCCCAGCTGGGCGTCTCAGGCTTACTGCTTCGCTCCAGATACTCAGCAGTGAGCCACACTAATCACTTACTAATTTCATGCATGCCTACAGACACTATAATCATGCAAACACACAACAAAACCTAAATCGATCCCAGCTGCACTTCTGCTTATGTGAGTATAGCTGGACGCAGCATGTGTTCAGGAACGGAGCCTAAAGAAATGAGAGAGGACGAGGAATAAAGAGTTTGAGCGCTGGACAGCAGCATGTGCTGGTTCTGCTATATGTCCTAGGCTTTTCAAGTCCATGTAAAACAGAAGCGATGGCACACACTTTTTGTGCACTGACAATGGAAATTGCTGACAGAATTTCACATCATGTAAATTCAGATTTTCCTCAGGATCTACAACTTATTTCCTGTAATTCAACAAAAAAATTCAAATACACTAAATCTTAATAATATATTGACCTATTCGAATATAAACACACCTTATTTTTATTACTGGAATTGATATGAATAAATTTGGAGGAGGAGGAGACAATTATTATTATTATTATTATTATTATCATGGTTGTTGTTGATATAGCAGTGTTTATTGTTGTTGTTGTTGATATATCAGTCTTTGTTATTATTGTTGTTGTTATTACTATTACGATTATTATTGTTGTTGATTTGCCAGTGTTTATTATTATTATTAGTAGTAGTATTATTATTAGTATTATTATTATTATTGATATATCAGTGTTAATTATTATTATTATTAGTAGTAGTATAAACACTAATATTATTATTATTATTATTATTATTATTATTATATCATTTTCATTATATCTGTTATAATTATTAACAATATCTTATTATCATACCACTATCATTGTGAAATTCCATTTTCATTATTATTAAATAATTGAAATTATTTTATTTAAAAATAAAACTTAATGTAAATTTGGAAGGAAAATGTGATTAGCTCACATTAAAAAAAGGTGTCAATCCAAATGTATTATAATAGTAATCTAATAATTATTTTTTATTATAGCAATGTTACTATAAATAAATAAATAATTAAAAAGGTGGAACTGAATTTTACGCAAATAATATTTTTTAAAAATCATTTCAGTTAGAAGGCTTGTAGTAGAAAGCGGCAATTCAAGCTCTGTAACCAGGCCTTTAGAGGAATCATCAGGTCTTGTTTTTACTGTTTACACTAGAAAGTAGAGAGAGAGAGTGACAAACCAAGAGCACATGTGATTAGAAAGAGAAAAACGGCAAGGTGAAGAAAACAGTTACTACGGAAAAGGAGTGATAAAAGAAGAGCGAGTATAGGGCTGATTCAGGAGCGAGGGATGCAGAGAGAGTGATGGGAGCTGGCTGTGTGATCTGTGTTGTCATGTGTGAGGATGAGCAGTAAATATTTAACGCTGCAGGCTGGGACTCACGTTGCTGCGGCAGGTGCTACAGCCCTGCGCCTGCTGTCTGGAGACCGTGCTCTTTCTCTCTCTACATGAGCATTTACATCTATCTCCCCACCAGATGCTTTCTTACCAAAGTAAACATGCACATAACATGTCGAGACACTCAGTCTTCGGCAACTAGTGCAAAATGCAAATCATACACACAAATGTATTCTTCTGTATTTTTTTATTTGTACACCGGTGCTTTAAAATACAATTGCTAACCGCAAACTGCATTTGACTGTTAGACAGTTGCTACAGCCGTATACATGCATAGAAAGATAAATGTAGTTTTGCACATCCCTAGTACCATGTTAGTTTTTGTAGGCATTAGAAGTTTCTATCCATGTACTTTTTCTCAGATGGGGGAACGTCAAGACTACGTCTTGCAGCAGTTAAATAAAGGTCTATAAAACTGCAACAACACCACCCGAAACCTCCTTCTGAGCTCTTCTGTGCTTGAAATATCTGACATGAAGAAATACAAACAACCCCCTGCCCTCCAAACCTCACATCTCTCACTGGGAGACCAGAGTCAAACTAAGATGTGTTTCTGAACTCCTAAGAACTAGCCTAATTGTATTCTCTGCTCAGCGGGAACCAGGAGAAACACATCCATTAGTTCTGATCGAATGTTTCATTCATGTTTCAAAAGTATCATTCAATGCCCCAAACAGTATGTAGTTCTTTTAGTATGTATTCAAGAAAACTGAAGGGCTAGATCTAGGGCAAAAGCAAACTAAACTAAGCTGAACTACAGTATATATAACAAAACAATAATGGTTCAGTTATTTTCTAACCTCTGAGAAATATACATCAAATACATATTTATACTTATTAGTTACATTGTCTGGGTGAGTGTAGGACAGAAATATGTTTAATGACATAGGTATGACAAAGGTATTACAATATGAAAGTGCTTTTTGAGGACACAAATGTCCTCATAATTCAAAAAGCTTAAAAAACCTACCAAATTAGTTTTGTTTTTTATCTAAAAATGCAGAAAGTGTTCTGTAAGGGTTAGGTTTATGTGTGGGGCAATAGCACATGCAACTTGTACAGTATAAAAACTATTACGCTATTGGAGAGTGTCCATAAACAACAAATGTCAACGTGTGTGTGTGTGTGTAAACACATGCATGAAACTGTATAGTAAGTACATACTAAATGAAACAATATAACGTGGCGTCAGAAGATATTATTTAAAGCACATGCCATTAAAAAAGAAAACCATAAGACTTTGAAATGACATGAATAAATGCTGAGTTTTATTTATTTGTTTTGGACCATCCCTTATAATCATGACTAATTTCTAAAAGGAAATCATTTGGGAACTAGGGTGTTTGCCGAAGTAAATATGAAGTAAGTGAGAAAATCTAGACTTTCTTTTTCCTGGTTTATAGTTTCATAACTTTTTTTTTTATTATTTTCAATCTCAGTTAGAAAAGTCAATAAAACTGAAATCACAAGATCCAGAGTAAAATAATTTTTTGCCTGCTGTCAACAGCAGGGATTAGGTTTCGTCAAATTACATCCTGGCTCTGTTCATCTGACCCCAGGCCCACATGGCAAGTGATGCTTCCTCTAGCCGACAGGCACACAGAAACACACGCATGCACACGTTGTGCCAGAGAAAGCGCTATCAAACACTGATAACAGGCCTGACCTGACACAATATCTCATCCCTATTCACTCATTCACACACCGCCAAACTCCTGTAAGAAAGCTGGCAGATTGTTCGCGGCCCATTGTTCCTTTCATCTTCAGATGGGAGGTTATGGATTTCAGATTGAAAACTGCATACTGATTCAGATGAAGCATATGCTCCCTCTGTCAGAATTAATAGGAAAAGCTCGCTCCTTTCAGTCTGGCTGATAGGGATTTTAGTGTCCGTTTCTTCCAGAGTACAAATGAACCCTGATGAGCTCTTCCTCGTTGATAAGCGCAGTAATATCCGGGTTTCGCCCTCCGTGGCAGCCCACTGCTTTCTATTGTCCTGGACTGATTTGAGTCATGGACTCTGCGTAAGCTTTCCAGACGGTTTCATTATAAGTTTAGCTCACCAATTCCAGAAAAAAAACGAAAAAAAACAAAACAGCAGATGACACTTCTGCTGCATGTCTAGGCTGTAACTAAATTGCACAACAGGTTAGGTTTAACTATTCAGCAGTGTCTGGACAGTTTTCCATCCATATTTATTCTTTAACCGATTTAGATAACACTGATACATTAGTTTGTGACTGTTTTTTGTCCAGCTAAAAACAGAAAAAAACATCATACTATGCTTTAATTTATTTGCATTAGTTACTAACACCCCTTGCATTAATCAGAAAGCGCGAACTCTTGAAAGATAATTATTGTGTGATTATTTCATGAATAAACTTAAATAAACATACAGTATCACTAGGGCTCAGAGTCTGCCAAACCTCTCGGCTCCCAACTTCAACTTATGAGACATTGTGAAAGAAAAGTCAACTGATAAATATGGCTTCAAAAAAAAGAACTAAGATATTTATGCCCAGTAGCTCAGTCACTATATAAATCAATGTTGGTCAACTGGATGAAGGGTGATTAGAATGAACATTGTGGTACTGCTGATAAAGGGGCTATGAGACTTGTGGACGTGTTACTGTGTGCTCTTGGGACAGAGGTTATGAATTATTGAGGGAGAGGAACTTAAAATAAAACGGGGCTGGAGGTGGCTTGAAAACCAACGATTTGCTCACTCTTTCTGTGCCACGTTCCCACCTCATTGCTATTTAACTGTATGCATCCACTTGGCAGGCACAAAGCAGTGAGAGCATGAGAAAGAAATACACAATGCAAATCAGGCAATCGTGGTGAATAAAGGCAGTTTTAACATCTCTCTTTCAATTCCAGTAAAAATAGCAAAGAAGGAGAACCATGTGAAGAGTAGCAGAATAACAGTAATAGCCTGCTTCGGTCGACATCATGACAAAGGCAGGCACAGAAAACCTCTCTATAATTAGCACAGCGATGTCCGACTCGCTGCTCGGTATAATGAAGCTGTTCAACACACTCCGCTCACAGTATGACCACAGATCGCAACAGCGAACACAGACACTGCTCTCCTACTATTAGAACTGATTAGCTCATTGCCTCTCAAATGCCGCACTCTAATAACCGCTAATACTAACCCCCGCAGTGGTGGTCGGTTTACAGAGATCTCAAATCACTTAGTAGTTTGCACTGATAGAAAACACCCTTTGATATTACAACTGGTATTTATGGGCTAATGAAGTAAAAGGGTACATCAGATTTAGGACATTAAATGTTTTGGTTACAGCTGCTGGCTTGGTGATTGATTGATTGTGTTTTCACTTTTTTTCCCATCCAGGGCGTAAAACGAAATCTCCCCACAGGGATCAATAGCAAATTTGGAACTTGTCCATCATGAAAAGCTCGATTTCATCACAGCATTCCAAATGTCACATTGTTTAGTGATCTTTTCCACTTAGCAAGAAGGGATGGGTTGTGAGAAGACGAAATGACTTTCTTGCCTGAAAAAAGAGCTTATAACAATTTGTAGTGTATGTACATACAGTGAGGTCAATAAGTATTTGATCACTTGAGTCAAAAGATGTTCATATTTGGTACAGAAGCCTTTGTTAACAATTACAGAGGTCAAACAGTTCCTGTAGTTCTTCACCAGGTTTGCAAACACTGCAGGAGGGATTTTGGCCCACTCCTCCATACAGATCTTCTCTAGAGTTTCAGCTCCCTCCAAAGATTTTTTTATTGGATTTAGGTCTGGAGACTGGCTAGGCCACTCCTAAACCTAGACATGCTTCTTACGGAGACACTCCTTGGTTTTCCTGGCTGTGTGCTTTGGTTCATTGTCATGTTGGAAGTCCCAGCCACGACCCATCTTTAATGCTCTGACTGAGGGAAGGAGGTTTTTGCCCAATATGTCACAATACATGGCCTCGTTCATCCTTTCCTTAATACAGTGCAGTCTACCTGTCCCCTTTTCAGAAAAAACACCCCCAGAGTATGATGCTTACAGCCCCATGCTTCACTGTAGGTATGTAATTATTGGGATGATGCTCATCATTCTTCTTCCTCCAAACACAGAGAATGGAGTTAAGACACACAAAGTTATACTTTGGACTCATCTGACCACAGGACTTTCTCCAATAACTCCTCTGGATCATCCAGATGGTCCCAAAATTCAGATGGGCCTGGACATGGGCTGACTTAAGCAGGGGAACCTTCCGTGCGATGCAAGATTTTAAACCATGACGTCATAGTGTCTTAATGGTAGTAGCCTTGGAAAAGATAGTCCCAGCTATCTTCACTACAGTGGCCGAGAGAGCTTAACGTGCTGCTAACTTATAAAAACACATGCAAACAGAAAAAAACAACAACACATTAAGAAAACATCTTCATCAGTTTGACAACACAGGCACTGCAAATTCTCACAACGCAACCAAACACAGAAACGCTCTGCAAACACACGAATACACAGCAAACACAGGAACGCGCTGCAAATAGCACGGACTACAACGGAAATGTTTCAGGGGGACCTCAAAAAGTGACGAACCCATCTATGAGTAACTCTAGCTAACATAGCAGTAAAATAATGCATCACAGTTAAGTGTGTAATTCGTCAGATTAGTCTAATAATGTCCAAAAGACTGTAGGATCAGGTTGTTAAAATAAACTCAAATAAACTCACCTTTTAGTTCAGCGACAACACCTCTGCTCTGACCAAAAGCCACTGAACAAATAATCAGGTCCCAGACGGCTTCGTCACTTTTTGAGGTCCCCATGAAACATTTTCGTGGTGGCCCGTGCAGAGCGTTTCTGTGTTTGCAGCGCCTCTCTGTGTTTGGTTGCGTTGTGAGAATTTGCAGTTGTATGTGTTTTTTTCTGTTTTCATGTGTTTTTTCTTGTTTGCAGCGCATTGAGCTCTCTCGGCCATCGTACTTCACGCCATTGACCAGCTCCTACTGTGTAGTTACAACACACTACAAATTATAAGCCTCTTTTTGGCCGATCAACTACTGCATCCCTTAAATAATATTTCATAATATTAATGCTTTTACGGTATTTTTGATCAAATAAATGCAAGCTTAAGCATAAGAGAAATGTGGTATTATTTTGGAACTGACAGAATTCTGTAAACTGGTCTTGATACAATATCTCATATGTATATAGCTATATATATATGCTTATTGTACAGTAAATGGTTATGTACGTAGTTGTTTCCTGCAGGGTTGCTGAGTTGCTTTTCCTGCAATGTGGTGGCGAGCAGAGGGGGTGGATGGCTGTTATAAATCTGTGGGGGTGAAGTGTTGTTTGATGAAGCAGGTGCAGATCTTTACCTCCTCTGACAGACTAATCAATTCAGAGCGATACTTATCACCTGCTTGCACTCTCCAATACATCACACATGCATCTCATATCACACCCTCTGTTCCTTTCTTGACCACATTTTATTAAGAAACAAAGAAAAATGGCCAAGCCTGTTACGTGATATTAGTGTGATACCAGACCTACAGTCAGTTCAAAAGCACTTACAGCATCAAAAGCACAGAAAAATGCTGTAAAAATGACTGAAAACGACAAAAAAAAAATGACAATAAACTCAGCGTGTGTGGCTAAAAGCACCATTTCCTTTTGTGTTTCTATGTGTCCTTGAACTCAAGTGCCAAAGCGATGATGTCTGAGCAGACATAGAGCATCCTCACTTTAGAGAGGACAAAAGGCTGCAGTCTCCAGGAAGGCTAAGCAGGGATCTGAGGTGCAAATTGGGTTATGAGAGACATGGACTGCAGGCGAAAGCACCGGAGCTTTTGCATTATTGATAACATGGCAACACAGCGGGCCTCATTCGTACAGCGGCCGCCAATTCTCAGAGCTGTGATTGGTGTTGTCAGCACAGAGGTCAACGCGGACACAGTCGTGGGTCTGACAACATTCAAACACATCTGGAATTTATCGCCCCGGATCAGAGGAGTCAATTCTCCATTTCCTGCAAGAATGAGACAGCTGCCTCCCAACATGCAATGTATAACTCCAGACCTTATATATTTCCCATCTTTTTCATCTCTCTCATCTCATCTCTTCAATTGTGCGCTGCCACAATTTGTTTAAAAAAATCAATTTTTAACTTTTCTGATGTTATTTGATATTTAGTAAAACTTAACAATAACACGCAATTTATTACCTAACATTTACTAACAATGCATCAGGGTTACAGTATTTATTAATCTTTGTTAATGAGACTTATCTGTGCATAGCTAAGGGAATTCAAATTTTGTCTGATACAATAAGCTGACAATTATTTTAATTTTATTGCCAATGACTAATAATAATAAAAATAAAGAATAACTAACATCAAAATTATACATTATTTTTGTATTAGACAAATAAAAGAAATACTTCAAACTAAAACACAGGTGAATGTAAGAATTAAATGTACTTTTAACAGTGATGTATGCATTTTTAAAGATTAATTTTAACTTAGCACTGGCTGACGGCAAATGAAACCTAAATGTAAAAAAAGCTAAAAAAATAGTAATAATAATAACTAGTTAAGAACTAGTCAGCCAAAAGACCCGCCTGAATTATTCTTAAATCAATAAAGCGTAAGCGCAAAATTATGCAAAAGGCCTGTATATTACTGTGGATAATCAGTCATTTAAAAAAAATACCCTTAAAATTACTTTCCTTTTCCTTTTTTACTTCCTTCATTAGTAAAAACATCCAATTTTGCAATCCAATCTATTCCCAATGAATAAAATCATCCTGTATTTTGTCTTGTTGTAGATTCTGTATCACATGATAATTCATCATATTATGAAAGCAAAACAGGCTGCGAACAGCATTTCATGTTGACCTTATAAAAATAATTTGTTCTGTTCTGTTACACTATTCAGCCGTTTGTAGCTGGTGTGTGTGTGTGCAACACTCAAAACAATCTGCAATATTCCACCGTCCTAGCAAAGATGAACTCTGATGTCCCCAATTACAGCAAAAATACGTATTGAGCTATGAATATAACCGTGGTGTTCTGCACAACTATTACGGCAGCATCGTCCCATGGGGGAAAAGGCGATCTATATTTGGACCTCCGATTTTCCAACTGTACATCCATTTACTGCTACACACATTCTCTGGCCTTGTTTTTCCCCTGGACTTGAAATACTGGGGAATAAATGTTATTCATTTCACTTGCTCAGAGTCTGAGAGAATGAGAAAAAGAGGAGGAGGAAGAGAGGGTGATGTAGTCTGAAAATGAGGTGCAGCTGTGTATTTGAGGTCGGCAGTGAGTAACACTGAAGCTTTGTGAGGATGTGAGCAAAGGGGGGCTGGAAACGGCCCCCAGATTGTTATTCAAGGAGTCGTTCCACATCACCCATCAGTCCCCCTCACGAAACATCTGGCATGGGGTAAAATTGCCCCTATGCACACACAGAGCTTCAAGAGCTCTTTCAGCGAGAGGTCTTGGGCTTCTGACTGACCCTGTACTGCGGGAAAGAAAGAACGAATAAGAGAGGGCTCAGGAATAATGCAGCCGCTCAGGGAGCACTTGACCTTCAAAGATCCGCTGCTGTTTCAGATGAACTTAACAGGGATCAGGTGGGTCTTGACTGACTGCTGCTTCACACTGCCGCCACATATAGGTTTAACACACACACACACACACACCTCCACTGATATATGACAGGAGACACGGGTGAGAGGAAGAGGGGTTATTTGAACATGATCTGCCAAAAGATGATTAAAAATGCCCCCCAAAAGAATAAAATGCATTTCACAGGACTAAAGAATAACCTTTCATAGCATCTGTTTTAACTTCTAACATGTTCATATATCACTATGAGTTCATATATCATGCAGAGCTCTCTTTTAAAAGATGAAGTCTGTTTTTCTTATGAGCTACAAAGAGTAATTCTCCTTTGAGAGATTCAACTTCATTGAGCAAATATCTGAGACAAAGATTTGATAGACCTCTATATTTCTTTTAAGATGGCTACAGACATTTGGTAAGACAGGTCTGTGTACTTTGCAGGAGGAAAAATAATCCATTTTGCAGTTTTAAAATAAATTATGGCATTTTAATGCTATTTAAAATATTTATTTAGGGGAAAATTCATTCCATGATCTTTCAATAACATGTATTATTATACACTACTCACAATAAGTTAGGGATACTGTAAGAGACATAGTAAATGTCATAAATTCGGTGTTTGTTTCATTTAAGACATTTTTGGAATAGGGAGGCAATTTTATTGGGGTGATAAACACACCTCACGATGGATTGAATGCCAGACGACTGTTGCAGGTGACTCCACTGACACCAAGACACCGCCGTGAATGTTTGTAGTGGAAGTCCACGGGACCTGGGCAATGCAGCAGTGGTCTACTGTCCTGTTTGAGTCACCTTGCACAGAAATGATGGTCATCTGCATTGCTGGAGAAGGCGAGGTGAGCTATACGCTGAGGTCAACATGGTCCCCCGGGTTTGCTTTTGTGGAGGAGGTGCAACAGTCTGGGCAGACATCACCAGTCAGCGCAAAACAGATTTGGTTATTGTACATGGCTCAGTCACTGCACGCTCTTACCTCACAGACATCATAGAACCCATCATCCTCCCCCAATTCGGCCAGCACACCTCCAACTTTCTGTTCATGGATGATAATGCTCCACCACATCGTGGCAGAATTGTCACAGCTTGACTTCAGGAAGTTGCAGTGTCTCATATGGTATGGCCATCAATGTCCCCTGACCTGAACCCCTTAGAGCATGTCTGGGACCAGTTGAAGCAGAGATTGGATGATTGTACCCCATCCCCACGTGACCTTGCAGAACTGTGTGTAGAACTTGTGGAAGAGGGGAACGCATTGCCTCAGAACAACATCATGAGGCTAATGAGGAGCATGTGACGTCGCTGTCGTTGCGGCAAATGGTTGAAACACCCGCTACTGACATGGTCAATTTTTGTTATTTGGGGCTATCCTTTTTATTGTCTATATTTTAGGGGTAATAAATAATAAACTAATGAAAATGGTGTTTCTTCTCATACATTATTAGTAATATCAAAGGGAACTTTTACTTATTTCATTAAAATTCTGAGCAAATAGGAAAGCATTCATGTAAGTAACAATATCCCTAACTTATTGTGAGCAGTGTATATTGCCTCGTTTTCTAAAATAATTATTAAAACAAATTGAATTTTTATTATACTAGAAATTGTGCTAATAGTATTGCGTTTACATTACACATTTTTCTTGGCTCAATTAAATAAAAAAATTGGCTCAAAGTATTAGACACTCAGCCATGGACAAAAGAGTACAAATCAGTATAAATGTCACTGAATTCTGCAAACAAATGATTTTAGACCTACAATATTTATTTCTTACAGAGCTCATTCTTTTCTAAGCCATTGCTGACGTTTAACTATCTATAGGATTCAAGTGTATTTTCAGTTTCCCTCAAGTTCAGGTTTCCTAGCCACATGTGTAGTTTATCACAACGGACATAATCCACTAATGTCTGACGACCAGAAAGTGTCCAAATATTTTTGGGGGTCACTGTATAAATATACTGCAGAGAGCTGTGACAAAAGAGAAAGAATTAATCCTTGTCCTCCCCGATGAAAAGAACAACACTGGTGGTTACAAGCATGTGTCTTAAGATGCTGGTGTACTCACCAGTCTTTAAACTACAACAAGACTTCCTCTAACAAAATAATGCTGGTTGACCAGCTTCACCAGTTCTTTCAATGCTGAAAGCCATGACCCACTTTCCCTACTGTGAAATTAAATCAGTCTGGTCTTAATCGTTTTAAAGAGGGACCCACAGGCAATCAGCCAGGACGCACTTTCACCAGTAGCCAGAATCTGTATTCTGCTGTCACTTCAACGACCCAGAAAGCTCTGGGCATCTTTAGCAAACTGACCCAGTGTGTGCTGCTGGACCCAGCCAGAGATGGTTGGACACTAAATATCCCAGAGCCTACCTCAGAGAAACATTAGTCTTAATCAGAACATTAAATGTAGCTTAAAATAATGCATCCTAATATAATCAGTTTGATTCAGTCATATTAAATAATAATTTGGCTAGTTACAGTATTGTTGCACCAAAAGTACATTTCCTTTTTTTTTCTCTCTCCAGTTTGTACTGCCTCTAAGTAATCCTGGGAGGTTCCTGCTTGAGTTCAGAAATTTTAAATATGAAGTGACACATGTTCAGAGATGAGATCAACGCACTAGTGAATTTTATATTTTTTACTCTTTTTCAACTACTGTCAAAAACATTAGCTGACTAGTTGTATACAGTGGTAAATTGTATCACACATTCACATTCACAACACTAACATACTATAATTGAGTTTCCCAATGGTAGTTGAGACGTATCACAAATATGGTAATTCAGACATGACCTGAAGGCAGAATTGCACTATTTGTTACACTTCACATTGAATAATCACATCCAAATCAAAAATTGTGTTTTGATCCTGATATCGAAAAATGACCTGTTCAGCAGTTTAACCTGTTCACCCGTTTGAAGCATCACGCTGATCCCATACAATTTCCTGGATCCTGCACAAGAAATAAAGCATGACATACCGTTCAAAAGAGTGCAAGACAGCAGGACTTACTGAAGGGCATAAGGCTGGAACAGAGAGAAATTAAACACGCCAGCTAAAGAGAAGGACGCAAAGAACCTAAGTAGGAGCGATCGGCCAACGTCAAACAGGAGGAGTGAGTGTGAGTCAGTGGAGAGAGAAAGTATATTGGGTTCCAGGACAGAGGAGTGGAAGATGACAGGTGTCTGGGCTGCTCTGGTCTCTGCTGGAACTGTAATTGGTTGTGGCAGACTCAGACAGCATGAATGGCCTGCTTCGGGCCTCCAGGGGTCAAGTAGAAAGAGACGGAGAGAAAAAAAATCCCATCAATTCAAAGCAGTGATAGAAAATAGAAAGAGAGAAAGAGACAGAACCAAAACAGTGTGCAATGAGTGCAATTGAGGATATGTATCCAGTGGTGTGTTTTGACAGCAAATCTCAATTTCATAATGATATCATCCCTGTGACAGTACACATCAGGTTATTTTTTTTACCGTGGACGTGTAGGGTTACTCTGAGAGAGACAGAAAGGATGGCTGAAATCTACACAGCGCACAGGGACTTGTACAGTCACTTATTCTGTTTAATCAGTGAGACGCTATCCGACATCAGTACCTTGGGTACCATGAACGTCTGAATACGATACGCTGACTGTATCTTATAAATACACAGCCTTGTGTCAAAATAGAAACAAACACAAGCGACATTTGGCAGAATCTAACAATTGTACAGAGGAACAGCCCAAAACATTCATTATAAATATCTACTCACCTAAAAACATCTCATTGTGATTTCATTGGATGCATCTGATGCAAAAAAGCTATGTTTTTATATTTAATATACCAAGCCTCAATCTGACTGGTTGGTTTTATACAATTTCTGGGAATCTGGTTTTGAATAACAAACACAACACAATCTAGCTGAAAAAATGTTTGGCTGGAACTTTATTAAAACGACAGAAGAAGATTTTGAAAAAGTTTTTGCAAATTGATTTAAAATGTTATCTGGAATCAGATATTTTATTTATTTATTTATTATACTCCTTTGGCATTATAAGCTTTCCTTTTTTTAAATTTGTAATCCAAATGTCATATGAATAATTCTGCATTTCAGTTAAATACTGCATCGCCAAATCAAAATGACTATGAAGTCAAATGTTATTTTTCATATCATTGTCACGCCGTAGGTGTGTCTTGTCATTGTCTTTTGCTTGTGGTTTTGTTTATGTCTTGTGCCGTGTGTTCCAGTGTGTTTATTTACCTGATTCCTCATGTCTGTACCTCATTTGTAACCCCGCCTTCCTCATCAATGATCATTCCTGTCCAGCCGTGTTTGTCCAGGTGTTTGTAATTATTCTCTGTATAAATTCACTTCCCATGTCTTGATTGTTTGTCGATTTTTAACGTTACATGTGTTGTGTTCTGCTCTGCTTAGCTCGTTGCGTTATCCTCATTGTTTTCTGTTAATAAATGTCGAGTTCACATTGTATTTCTGCCTCCGTTTTCTCCCTGTTCGAGAGGAAGCACGAGCGCGCGTCTGATGATTGGTTAAGTATTAGTAAGCGTTTATTTCATCATTTATAAACCAATGTTCCAACATGATTATGAGTTAGTAAACAGTGTACAAGTGCATCTTTAAATGCCTTGTTCTTGAGCATATATATATATATATAATGTTTAATAATTGTATTTTCATACTTAATTAATGATCAGTTTATCATTTTTTTTTTTTAATTAGTACATTATTTACCGACCAGTTATTAAGGAGTTGTCAGTGTTTAATAAGATCATTTAGAAAGTCTAAGTAAAGGATTAATAAATTACTTCAATTTACATTAATACATCGTATTATTTAGGCACATGATAGTTGTTCGGTGTGTTAATAAATTATTTATTAACATGTGTTTTTTGCTGTAAATCATGATTAAGTCAGGTAGTTATAAAGCATTAGGTAGTTGCCAGACATCTGTTTTTGTGAGCTCATCTAAAGAGAGGACTATTATAGCTTGTAAAGCATTTATAAAACAGATGGAAAGGCTAATTTATCTTCTAAACAGCAAAGTTAAACAAACACAACACAGAGGGATACAGAACAAATATATTATATATATATTTTTTTAAGATTTATTTTATGAATGAAAAACAAACCTTTAAACCTTATAAATCAAGAACAAGGCATATATAGCTGTATTAATAAACTGCGTACTAATGACTAGTAATGTTGGAACAATGCTTTATAAAGGATGAACTGACTATTTACTAATGCTTAACTAATGATTCATAGCGTGTAGTTATTATAAAG
>JAUCNO010000663.1:1566716-1580003 GCA_032353835.1 Enteromius viviparus | reverse complement strand
AATGCTTTATAAAGGATGAACTGACTATTTACTAATGCTTAACTAATGATTCATAGCGTGTAGTTATTATAAAGTGTCTGTCTATGAGAATACCTTGAACATGACATATGCAAAAACAAATATGCATTCTTCTATTCAAGTATGCAATGTGAGCACAACAGGAAGCCCTGTCTACCCATCCTGAACACTTCAAACCAAAAAAGCAACAGCCTTATTTATCCAGCTGATATGAGAAGCCAGCAGCAACACAATAACTGACCCGAGAACAGGCAGATCTTATCAGACAGGCCCTCGACTCTGTGAAAAAAAGCCCACAGAAAGAGGACTGTGCTAATGAGAGCCCCCTTGAGACTGAAGACAGCCTAAGCATTTAAATTACCTAGCAGAGTGTAAAGGTTCTGGACCGGCCCGTTTCCAAATGCCAGATGTAAAAAGAAAATACCACTCAGGAAGATTCACCGTCAATGAAGAAGTCAGAAGATGGGCTATTCTGGTAAGTTACATGCCAAATTTACTGTAAACTCATTAAGTGCATATCTCAGACTGATTCAAATCACTAAAATCCACATCCGATCCAGCATTAAATATACATTAAGGAATCAATAATAAAAACAGCATTCGGTGTGTGTTAAGCTGGACTGAGTAAATAATGGCCTTCTGTGTTACATTGCAGTGAAACTGCTGACGAATTACTATAACATCTGTTTAATGAGATCACCAAAACTGTTGTTACTCCACCATCATCATTTCTCCTTTCCGTGGAACAAAAGTATGAATTTTTGGAACAATATTCTTGCTACACTTTTAAAATATGACGAAAGTGAATGAGTTCTGATGCTGTCAAGCTTCAAAAATACAGAAAGAAAGAACATGAATGACTACATAACTTTGTCAATAACTACAAAAGACAACAATAAAATTTTATTATTTATTACATATATATTTATTTATTTAATTTTAATCTGTTGCAACAATAATTTGTCTTACAAATATTAAAAATATTGCATCGTACTGCATACCTCCACATTGCTTTTTGTAGCTTTAAAGCTTCAATCCCGATTTCTTATTTCTTTTTTTCTCTTAAAAAAGAGATTGACCAATACATTTACCTTCAATAGTTACATTTTTAGTTATACAAGTTTAAAACAATATGAGGAACAGTAAATAATGAATCGATTTAAATGTTTGGGTGAACAAATCCTTTAAAACAAAAATATATGTTTAGTTAAACCATTACATCTCAGTTGAATCATCCAAACTAAAGGATGCTGTATAATCAGTCAATCAATCACTTGTATTTATATAGCGCTTTTAAAAATACAGATTGTAGCAGAGTACTGAGCATTATGAAATATTAGAATAGAGTGATTGTTATGTATAATGATGTGATTAAACTATTTATTTATCAAATGCAGAGTATTCTTTAATCAAAACGACGATAATCACTAGAAATCAGGTGCCCCCAACTAAGCAAGCCAGAGGCTCACCTGCCACAAACAAGCCATCTTTTTGATAATTACAGTTATATTCAAAAAGTGCGTTGAAATCTAACTTTAAAAGATGCTGCCATGAAGATATTAATATTTTATAAGCAGAACGATAGCGTCTGCGTCATCTGAAAAAACATAGAGGGAATGCGCTTCGTCCAGAGGTCCCTATGGAAATGTTCCATCGCTAGCCTGCCTCACTGCCCCGGCACAGAGGACAACGCGACTCAACCAAACGCACACGCTCGTGCCTTTTCAAACACATTTATGCACGACTGTCAAAAAACGCAGTCTTGAACAAACATACGCTGATCAGCATTCAAATGGACTTCCTTGCTGACTTCCAAATGAGAAGCGTTGACGGGCAGCACACAGCCAAGCCTAATTGAATGTCATCATTTTCCATTATTGTTGCCTTTTTTAAATGAAAGCACTTAGCCTTTTTTATTCACGTTTCTCAGAGACAGTTGGATCCATGAGTCCTAATGAATATTTAAACAGGGACCAGTAGCCTCATCTCCTGAGTGGTCTCCGAGCGTCGCTAGAGCCCGCGTCGGGAAGGAGGGGTGACCATTACCGAAACTCGACCACGGAACAGCTGAAGAAAAACACGGATATTACAAAAACAGCACTATGGAAAATGTCAGTAATTAGAGCTGGCTGCCATTTCAGAGTCAGAGCGGGCCCGGCTAATGAGTCCATTAGCACCTACCTTGCATAAAGAAGACAAGCAAAAAAGCCTCATTTTAATACATTAGCCTGCTGACAGTTTCACCGCAGAGGCTATTCAGTGCAGCTGACATGCTTTTCCGAGGGCTCTGACCTTTTGTTTGCTGAGCGCTGGCACAGAGGAGAGCCTGGATTCAGCTCTCCTGGGCATAAACACTGGAGTAAGTGTGAGAAACCAACACCTTTTGCCTGTACTGACTCATTGAGATGCCAGTTACTAACGGTCCTGGAGAGGTAACACAATACAATTGCCCATGTGGGCTTTAGTCAAACCATGTTTCCAAATTTAACCAGCACTCAAGTCCTCGAAAAGCTTGCTGTTCAGGTGAACACTCATTTCACCTTGGCTCACAATAAACAAACTGTGAAAAGAATTAAGTTTTCCCTTTGTTTTTCTGAATTTCTCTCCGATGTGAAATTTTAGCAGATAAAAGTAGAACTGCTTTCACTCTCACTTCTCTCTAAATACTCCAAATGCCCACCACATACTTTTTTAGTTCACATTAAAATCAACCTCAATGTTTTTCCAGACCTGTATGAGTTGCTTTCTTCTGTGGCACACAGACACCCAACTTTTTGAACTTTTTACCAATATTGCACAAGGAACTAGGCTACTATTTTTTATGCTTTTTTCTTTTTTCATTTACTTTAGTCACAAACCTTTTCCTTTTTGTAACTTTTGGCTAAATAACAAAAGAATAAGTAAATAATGATAAAAAATTCTGTCAATTCAGCCTTAAATGTTGCTATGAAACATCTTACCTTTTTCACTACTGGAAAGCATCAGAGTTTCTAATTATGCTGCTCTATCATAATCGATTATCTCCCACCACAACAATAAGGCTCCACGCTAACCCAAAGTGGCCTACGGTACAAAGCAAAAGATCCATGATTCCTAATCCCATGCTAAGCTTTCTGATATCTGATAGATGTCTACCTGTCGATTAAACAACCATGTGGTCTCCAAGACAGCTATTGTACTACCGGCAGAATCCATTTCTAGAGAGTCTGTCAGATTAATACAGACGGAGGATCATTCACAAATCCGCAAAATAATCAGAGCTTACAGGGATAACTCGTGTTCCAAAAATGAAAAGCCATCTGCCGGCCTGATGTGTAATGCAGTCACTATGGTGAAAAGAAAAAAAAGAAAGCCTGCGCTTACACATACCCACACACATAGAGCTATAATTCACTGCCTGAGATGAAGGACAGGGCCATATATTAGACGACCTCTGGCCTTGCGCTGCCAATAGACCTCCGTGATTAGCCATTTCGTCATGCTGGCCTGCGGACCAACACTCTGAGAAATAGCTCAACATGGTCAATCTCTATTTATTGAGTCTTGCGCTCTGTTAGCAAGGCCTTCAGTGAGTCTTTATTTCTCTTTTCCACTGACCTCTCGCATGATTGATTGAGCGATTGGACCAGAAAAGATACAACTAGCTTTGTCATGAATAAGGTTAATTGACCGGCAGAGAGCAATTCATTACTCTATCACGTTCTGACAAGATTATTTTGCAAAGAGTGACCATTCCTTGACCGGCTGCATGAGAAGGAGGGTTTCCAATCAGCGTTTTTGCATTTCATGAAATTAGAAGACATGAAAATTTCGAAATTGAACATCATACCACTATTTCTCTCATTTTTTATTAAAAATATCTTAATCTGTGTTCCGAAAATGAACAAAGATCTTATGGGTATTTTCAAACATATACTTTCAAACTACTTTTCAGTCGTTAACCTCATAAAAGATGAAAACAATAGGAAAACATAGCCAAAATCATGAGATTTTAGGCAATTAAGAAATTCCTACCAGGACCCCTGCTGAAAAAAAATATGATGCTGGGATGCTAATTTAAACTGGTTTATGCTGGTCCTTTGCTGCTTTATGCTGGTCTTTTTGCTGGTTTATGCTGGTCACTTGCTGGCAGAGGACCAGTATAAACCAGCAAAGGACCATCTTTAACCAGAATAAGCCAGCAAAGAACCAGTTTAAACTAGCATAAACCAACAAAGGCGCAGCATCTAAGTATCAAAACATACCTAACCAGCATATGCTGTTTTTTTCAGCAAGGACATGTCTGGGGAAAAAGAGAACATGTTATGGCCACCCTAAAAAAAAGGTAATACTGATGCTTTGAGATTAGCACAAGCTAAAAGCTAAACAGCTAAAAGCACAAATAAATGTAGTTAACACAGAAAAATGTTATCTGTTTGCACGTGGTGTGAAGTTTGCTAACGCTTCATCATGAAGGTGCTGTCATTAGCTCCTCAGCAGGTCCCTCTGAGTTGCTCTAGCCTACTCATTAGCAAACAACATGATGCCACTCAGCAGCCATTAGAAGGGAAACAGCCAAATGCACAAAGAAAGAGAACAACAGCCCCACGATTACACTCACAGGAGCCCGTCATGTTTTCCTCGCTTTCACAGCCATCCGAGATCTCAGATTTGATAAAAGAAACGTACACTGCATAATGATGCAAAGCAAATAAATAAAAAATAAGTAGGAGTTTCAAGCGACAAGAGGTTTGAATCTGCGAGAGCTGTGTTTGCAGGCTACAAAGAAATCAAAACAGCAAAAAAACAACACGAATTAGGAA
Source organism: Enteromius viviparus (assembly GCA_032353835.1). Taxonomy (NCBI): domain Eukaryota; kingdom Metazoa; phylum Chordata; class Actinopteri; order Cypriniformes; family Cyprinidae; genus Enteromius; species Enteromius viviparus. Next base: position 1,575,183 of record JAUCNO010000663.1, on the reverse strand, counting down.
CAATTGAAGCTAGTATGATCTCAGCAGATCAAATAAAAACATCTCAAATAAATACAGCACAACCATACAGCATGCAGTTTAGCTTTAGCTATGTCTTAAAACACCTCTTAGCCACCTAGCCATGAAGGTTTTTAACATTAGCTTACGTGCCAGAAACTAAGATCTAAAACAAGTTGAATATTGGATTTGCTTAATAATATAATGATTTGATGAAAAATGTATTAATTTAATGTGTTATGCAGTAAACTGCTAGGCCCTTTATTGTGAAAGCAGTGGTAAACAACAGCGTCACTGTTAACCAAATGAATCAGGAAGATCTGGGGTTTGAGGTACTATTGCACTAGCGTCAAATAATGCAAAAAGCAAGATTAAAAATAAATAAATAAATAAAACAGCTGGCTTTCACTTCTCTACAGTAAACTTTTAAAAACTCATCCAATGAACGTGCACACACTCTCGAATAAAAGTTAGTCTGCCTGCTGGAGGCCTATGGATTTGCAGAGCAAGTAAACAGAACAGATAGTCTGTGGAATGCTATGTCTCAATAATTTGTATCCTGGAGCACAACTACCTTCCCCAACACAGGGAAACGAGGCACAGAGTGAATCTGAATGAGTCACTGAAGCCCTCAGCTACTTTCATTGCAAACTTATTTGCATTTGCTCACAAACACACACATACACGCTCACTTCAGAAGCAAACAAAGGAACCACAACCGCTAAAAAAATCTGACTGCGGATTCATTTCATCACCACAGAATCTGTCATATTACCCAATAAATTGCCCGGTTAAGTAAAAAAAAAAAACATGTTTTTTGTTATAAATAACCCCAATACAAAAAAGTATTTGCACACATTTGCCACACTTCAAACACATGAATATCATTGCAATAAAATAACAAATATAGCACTCATTTGAAAGAAAACCCATCTGATAATTGCACACACTGAATAAAAAACAATACTTTGAAAGCTTTAAATAAAGAAATAAATAATCTTTAATTTTAAGAATGAAAAATGTATATATATATATATATATATATATATTGGATATATTTAAATATTAAGTTTATTAAAGCATTAAATGATGTAATCTTAATGTAAAAAGACTGGAAAAGGGTTCTTAACAACAGTTAACAGTATCAGTTGATAAAAATCTAATGTGCATCTCTACATCTTTAAGGGTAACTTGAAAGCACAAAAGTGTCTAATTACCTTTTAGGCCCACTCTATATCAAAGATTGCCAATACATGAGAAAAAATGCTGCATAGAAAACTCACGCTGACAGTAGTCCTTGTTCTCTTCAAAGCCCGGCTTGCAGACGCAGCGTCCAATGGGCACCAGCCATCCACCATCTCCACTGCAGTACATCCTCGGTGCCTCAAACTCCTCCGAGTCATTAACACAAGATCCCCTAACCTCCACCAAAGCCGAATCTCCCCCAGTCACCGTGTCTGGAAACTGGGCCAAGTTCAGAACGGCAAGAGGGCATTTCTTATAGAAGACCCTCAGGGACACCAAAGCGATGCAGGCTCCAACATCTTGGAAAGCCAAGTAGAAACCCTTCTTGCTTAAGTTACTGATGTCCCTCACTTCTGTGTTCAGTTTCATAACGCGATCTCCCACGTCAGTCTGCGTGAAGCTCTCGTCGGCCGCAATAGTGTCGATCTTTATGTACTGGCTCTCTTTGATAAACCACAGGTTGGGGTTGTTGGACTCATAGTAGTACATATTGAAAGTTTCTTTGCAGGTGCCAGGGACTCCAGGCAGACTGTTGCAGTCACGCAGGGTGAACTTAATCTCGATGTAGACGCGCTGCGCTCCATCTCGTGGGATGTGGCGTGTGCGTAGCCAGTTGTTCTGATTAGCCTCCATCACATTACACACCTGGTAGGAGCGCATGGGGGTGTTCCTCTCATCCATCACACTGATTTCCTCCCACTGCAACAGACAGAACAAAATAGATGCAAAAATGTGCTAACGTTTTTCACCATTTTAATATGAACCCAACTTTATTTAGTGAAATAAACATATTTTATTAAAAATATGTGTGTATATGTGTATAAAAATCTTTGGGTTTTGTATTGCATGCATTGTACAAAGCACACCTTAGACACATCTTTAGTGTTATATATTATTCATATTTTGTTATGTACTTCTATATAATTACTATTTCATTTATGGAACATATAGTGTGCCTCTGCTACTTATGTGTATGTGTGTGAGCCTGTATGTCTCCAGTATAGGCAGCGGTAGATAGAGTATGTTTAAGGGACTCGTTTCCCATCATCTCTTGCCATCTGCTTCCACTTGTCTAAGGTTCCTTCATTTGGAACACTTCATGCATAAGTAACATTTCACTCCTTAAAGGGAGAGAAAATAAACCATCCAGGGAGTCTTAGAGGGGTGGGCAATTTCTTGAACGGCTGCTTCTCAAAAAAGATTCTGATTTGCTTCAATAAATTCTATTCCTTCTCTGTATAATTTGCAGCAGAAATGAGCTGAAGGACCACCGGCTCAGTTCTAAGTGATTTTAGGGTTTCATTCGAGCTTCTGATCAATCAGCGACTAACATACTAAACTTCAAATACTAAGGATTCAGAATTCAACTGTTGCTTGACCACTTGAGTTCCCACTTGAAGATATTCCTCATCATTTTTGCTCAAGATTTCTTGAACAGTGCATGATGGGAGCAATCCACTGTGACTGCAAGAAGACAGGGAAAGTTAAAGCTGGTTCTTTTGAAGACAACTTTTACACAACCTCATGTTGTTTCAAATCTTTTTTTTCTTTGGTGGAACACAAATTGAAAACTAACCACTCTTTTTCAGTTACAGTAAATGCAGATTGGATCTTTTAAGCCCCTAAAGGCAAGTAGATATGTCAGAATCACCTACAAATGCTTCTTTCAATAAAGAGTTTTTTTTTTTGATGAATAAAACCCAATGACTTAATGATTTACCACAGTTAACAGATTAACTTTCAATTTATCATAAAAAGATGACACTTAAAAACAGCATGGGAATCTTTTAAACTTATGATGTATGGTTATTTATGATTAATATTCATAACTGCGTGGCAAAGAGCAAACAGTACATGAAACATCATCTTTTGTGTTCCAAGGAAAAAGCAAAGTCAAATGAGTTTGGAACGAAAAAGGGTAAATAAATGATGATAGCGTTTTCATTTTTGGGTGAACTAATCCTTTAACAACCCTTAAACTGATTGGCAGCTGAATATGGGTGCACATTTAAGCAAATGGTCAAGGAGACAGAGTACATTAGAATGTCTCCAAAAGAGCCATTTTCCACATCAGCGCAATCAAGCATTTGAAGTATTTTATTCCATGCATCAGCACAGTCTGGAGTGCACATCACTTTCTAGCCATGATGTCATAGCAACAAAAAGAGCATTTATGACACATTGCCATTAGCTTATAGCTTTAAAAAAGTGATCGAGGCACGAGGGTCAATTGCTAGCGCTGTCTGGATTTAAACTGAGCCATATGCTGACTGGTGGGAATGGGCGGACAACATTACAGATCAAAGCAACGCAGCCACTGAACGTCTTGGGTACATTCTTTCCCCCTTAAGTGCAATAATTAAGACATTTGAAGGAATATTTATACAGGGATAAAGGCAGGTTTATGCCTTTCTGTTTATTTATCTTCAAAACTCGGTCTGAACCCAACCGCTACAGAAAGTTTCTTTAGAAACGCATTGTCTGAATTCATGAAGTATTTTACCACAGATGGGTGGTTATACAAAAGTCTAGCGGGTTGTGTTACACACTGCAGATCTCCAGACGTGCATATACAATTTAGTTATGCATTTTAGTATGCCACGATAAGGCACAGCCATCTGAACGGAAATTGGCCATGTGCAGTTGATATATTCGTGAACAAAACTAGCAAACCTCTAGCAAAAGCGTTCATAAATCCTCCTACGCACAGCTAGTTCCACACACACTCGCAATTGTTAAGTGAAAAACAGGTTATTTGGACAGGAGGTAAAGCTTAGCCACTCTCAATCAACGTAGCGGTCATAAGTGTGACGTGGGCGTCTTGTTAATTAACGTCTCTAGCTGTCCGCTTCCCCTAGAGTCTCATCTGAAATACCTTAACTCCATTCCCCAGTCACCCTTCAGAAACTCTGACTGCTTTGAAGCCAAGTAAATACGTCAGATCAGGGGGTCTGCTTAGCCCTTCATTGGCTTAACTTAATTGCAGGGCCACAATCATCTGGTAGTTTAAGATACTTAAGTGCAATTGACTTTAAATCCCTAAAAGAAAGTCTGTTTTTTTGGGCAGAAGGCCTCTTTTGGAGGACATGCTATTAGGGTTACCTGCTTTCTATCACTCTAGGTGAATTATTCCCTTCTATTTTAGTAACAGACATGCACATACCCTAAATGACTATGGCCATTTGACAGCCGATCCAAAACAAACCTTCCACATCTGGGACAGGGAAAGCTGTATTAGTCTTGACCTGCGAAGGTCAAGTGGCAGTCGATTGAGTCAGTAAGGTAAATATCCAGCGGAGGTGAAGTGGTCGCTTTGGGAACATTCGGCTTTCCTGTGAGCCGCTCCTCAACGGCGCATTGTCTGCGGGTTTGGCGGGTCACAGGTCGGCGCGATAATCCTCAAGTATGAAACGCAAGCTGCAGCTGTGAGACCTGATTTAGCCTTACAGCTCACTCCCATTAAATAACTGCCATACCAGCAAAACAAAGAGACTCCTACGATCACTGAATCTAAGGTAAACATCGCACGATGACACGGAGGAACGATCTCTGAAGAGTTTAACAGACGTCATGTTGAAGCAGGCCAATTGGGAGAGATTGGCTTGTATGTAGGCCCCAGTATTGGGAGTCACCCAATCCAGTAAAGTCTCTTAGTTTGGATTTTTAAACTGATAATGTATGGTTACCTTTGGTTAGTGGTTTGCTATAAAAAGGGAATACTATCTATTCAAAAGCTGTTGATGTCTACTGCACACTGATAGCATTGGGCCATTTACAATATCTCCTCTGTTCACAGGCACATGCTTTATTTCTTTAGCAGATCTCAGAATGAATGGTCAAATGGATGACATTAAAAATCGATAGTATAGAGTGCAGCAAGAATGAGTACTAAAAGCATTTTTGCAACTCTGGTTCAATCGGGCACGAGTCTTTGGTTAAACGCCTGGAATAAGTTTCGTAATTAACACAAGTTCATTGTTATTTCATGGTTTATTCTGCATAAAATACATCAGTTGTACTGGACAACAGATTCTTTTTATGCTCTTGTAACAAATGGAGGATAAAGAGGACTAAAAGAGATTGTCGAGAACATTAAAGATCATGCGAAACAGGAAACATTTTTCAATCACTAGTCTTATTTCATAGTCTGTTAATACTCACATTTGCAAATGTTCCTAACCTTCCTAAATGTTCCTTTCAACTTGTAAAATAAAGAATAAGTTGCTGGAAAAAAGTAGTGGTGAACTTTGACTTTTCACTTCAGGTAAAAAAAAATACTGTGAATACTACAATCAGTATTCTATAAAAAAATAAATACAGTAATATATATATATTGAAATAAGTAATGTTATGGATAAGGTATCATCATAACCCTGTTATAATAATAATAAAAAATATATAGAAAATGCATTATTAAAAATTCTTAAATATTTTAATGATTTAATTATTAATTTTGACACTATATATATATATATATATATACATATATATTAGGGGTGGCACGGATCATAAAAAAAAAACGAACCGTTCGGTTCGCTAGTCTCGGTTCGGTGCATGCATGCGTCGCACGGTTCGACTGTTCATGACATGCGCAATGTAGCCTCGTGCCCCGTATGTAACGTCAATGTGTTTCCCTTTCGCACTAAAAAATTTAGGTGTCTACGGTGTGGAGTGCATGCTGCAGGTCACAATACTGTACGAGTAGAAATGGCAAGTGGGAGAGAAAAGGAAGGCTGCCCGGAGGATGCGCCAGCGTCGTATAACTCTGGTGTGTGGGAACATTTCATGTTACCTATTAGAGGATGGATACAGTTCGGATAACTTTATTTATACTGTATCCTAAATTGTGGACAATTAAGCTATATATCATATGCTGAAGTACATTTCTGGAGTGTTAAAGATAAAAAGAAAAAATAACAAGAACCGTACCAAACCGAAAACTGTGACCCTAAAACCGTGATACAAACCGAACCGTGGGTTTTGTGAACCGTGCCACCCCTAATATATATATATATACTTTTTTTTTGATGAAAAATAAACATTTACTTGCATTTGTAGATTTTTTTGTGATTGTGCACAATCCATTTAAGTTAGTGTTAGATTGAGGTAAAAGTAATTGTATAGGCAAGTGATATGATGCATCCCTGAACACATAAATTCCTATGCTGTGTACTATGTAGGACAGATAGTATGCAAATTGTAATGCAGTCTTAGAGAAACAGCCCTCTGTGGACTCTCCAGTCTTCTTCGGAGGAGCTTGTGCCGGGTTCACTCGCACTATAGCAGCGCTCAGTCCTGCTAGAGCAATCCAAACACAGCAAGCCATTTACAAAAGCTAATCGCCTCTATATGAACGAAAAACATCAGCAAAGAATACTTTGGCTATTAAACATGATGAATCTCATAAGTTTGGGTTATACTGTAGGATGCATCTGTTTTGAGGATCTTGCTCTATAGCATTTGCATTGTCTCCAGAACTTTACTTTAAATGGCATTCAATATCCACATGCTCTTCTAGAGTGAGACAGCGGGTTTGAGTTATTGAAAATGTACCAGCCTGTTATGCAATGCAATACTCGGTTATGCAAGTCTAATATTTCTTGGTTTGAGAAGGGGCACAGACTTCATGTCTGTCATACTATTTTCAGCAAAAAATCATTTGTAAATTCCGCTCGTCTCCAGATTTAGCTGCTACACGACACGTCTCGTAGACAAGCGTGTGGGGCACAGACAATCTGATCTAGCTTCTGACGGCTCTATTAAATCATTTAAAAGGCGGCTGTGAAATCCCAAAGATTGATTTTCTTTTAAGCTCACCATGGTTTTTGCAAACTCAATTATTTTAGACCACTTTGGGTGCCTCAAAAAAGACAGAACAGGCCTTCTCTACTTAAAATAAAGGCTCCTTCTTTTGCTCTCTGGCACGGGGGATTGTGTTCCTGCATCAGAGACTCTTAATCTTGACGTCTTCCTCAAATAAATTGGAAGTAAGTGACCGGGGAAGTTGGTGTTAAGCCGAACATGAACGCCTCTTGGCTGGAAACAGTTCTAAGCTCACTAGACTCTGCATGACCTTGACATCACATCCTACAATTTACATACACAAAAAACAGTGGCTCCTATTTATAAGAACTCGAAAACGTGCTTACAGACTTTCTTTCCCATGAGCCCGATGAATGCTGTATCCACTCTTATGAATATACATGCGCAGGTCGGGACTAACCATATGCAATTCCAGCACATCTGAAATGCGACAGCGTGATTACAGATGATTGTCTGCAAGAAAAAATGTGCTAGAGGGGTTCAAAAGTGAGTCGAAGCCCAGGAGTATAAATTTGAAAAAGTTTGTCCCTGCGTGGTTCAAATAATTTCGTGTAAAACAAGCACAGACAAAACGCACCATAATTTGGGCTGGTTGCAAGAGTCAGACTTGATTAAAGCTTGTGTGTGAGTGGGGGGAAGGGGTGGGGAGGGTTGTGTGTTTGTGTCTCGATTTTGATTTGTCGTGTTACTCACCCCTTCAGCTGGATAGGCCTCCCAGCCAAGGTCTCCCAGAGCAGACATGGTGTCCAGCAATGTAACTAGAGAGAAAGAGCACACAGGGGAGAGAAAAAAAAAAGTAATGATTTGTTAAAGTTCACTCAACCTCATGACATACTGTGAGCAAAACAAGCTGGTTAGATGAGATTGCATATTTGGCAAGTAAATCACAGAGCAGTTGCAGACAATCAGGTCTGTAGCCTGAGGGACGAGAGTCTAGCCCCACGGTTTAAATCATTTCCACAATGCCCTCCTTCATCCAGTGGCGAAACCCAATGCTGGGAACCCATTACGAGAGAAAGACTGTTTTGCAAATCAGATATATCAATAAAAACACATTCACGTCTTGCACAGCATTACCGGCAAAACAAAGTTTGCCCTCGATCGCAGTATTGATGGTTTTCATTTCTAGAGTTTGTATGAGTATGTGTGTGTATGCCAAGGGGAATGGGTCAACAAACCATCTAAAAGGATATAATTTCTAATGCTAGTCTCTCTCTTGCTCGTAGGCAGGTTGCAAACTGTGTGTTATGATCTACATTCCAGGGAAAATAAGGTCTTAGCATAGACAGCTATTCATTTTTAATCAACTCTGATGTTGTGTTCTTTTAAGTGAATGTTTAAACATAATTTCGAGAGGATCGCTGAAACGAGTAATCATACACAGCTGATGTCCCTTTTCCTA
>JAUCNO010000663.1:1553675-1566616 GCA_032353835.1 Enteromius viviparus | reverse complement strand
TCTCACGGCTCGCTCCCCAGACAGCATGCCAAATTTGCTTATTCATTATTATGAGGAAAGCGTGAACTCTTGAAATCGAGGAAAACATATACATGGCTCGTTTGAATGGTTTGTTGAGAACCATTTTCAATACTACATTTCATGAACAGAATTAAAAGACACAATTATCATATATTTGGTTCCAATATAAATATGGTGGTACTGTTTTTGGTGTTACCAGCTGTCATAGTGACATTACAGAACAAAAACAGAATTTACAACGTCACTATTAAAATGTCATATGTGTATATTACACCTTTGAATAATACATGCCATAATAAAGCTTTTATTGACTAGTGTTTTAATGTAATTAATATTCAAATAAAACTAGAATTACTAATTCTGTTAAGAACAAATAACGCAGCCTGGCTAATACAGTATACACATGCACACACAGAGACAATGGTAACTTCTTCCAGTCAATACTTCAGGATATCCGCATAAAGAATTGCTGAGCACAGCGCCTTTTTTATATTGGCACAAACAATTTATTGGCATGCAGATCTTAAGTAGTTTAATAGCCTTGTTTGTCTTTCACCCTCTCAGAAGTCAATGTTTTAACTGGATTTGTCAAAAAAACAACAACAAAGCGTTGAACAAAATATGCTAAAATATCCTTAGCTGCTGACTATGAAGCGCAGTGGGGTGTGCGTTTGATTTATAGTGACAGTGCAGTGTCGGTGTAAGATTAATGGAGTCATGTATCATAAATATTTTCCCGCAGAATGACTGTAATCCTTAAGCGGCGAGAGGGATCTGCTCTACCTCACGTACGTTGCACTGCATAAAATGTCCGAACAAGTACAGCGACACAGAGATGTGAATGTCAATTGCTCATTTCACATTCAATGTGTTTAGCCACTAGAAGAGGCCATTTAAATCAATTGTTTAAACTTTAAACAGAAATATTTCCTAATTTTATATGTACATAAAAGACAAAATGAAGCCGCATTTGTGTTTATATGGAGTGATACAGTGAAGGCAGATTCATCGCCCCTCCTCCTCTCTTCTGTCCCCATTTAAATCCTCTGGATTGATGAGGATCGCTTTTCCAAAGAGCTCTATGCCTGATGCAACACATTACGCGCCGGTGACGGTGACATTTGTAAATAAATAAAGTTGCAGTGAAAGTGTGGCAGAGTGTTTGCTGAGGCCATTTGCTCAGTGAACGGGTACCCTTTTCGCGGAGGAAAGGTCGCTCTTTTAAAGAGCATTTCTGTGGTCTCTGTTTGGTTAAACCTAGTGATTACTGATGTCGTTAATAGCACAGAGTCTAATGGAGGGCGGGAGCTGACCTAATACAACTGCCTTGCAAGTGAGAGCCACTAATTTGGACGCGTTTAATCAGGATAAACAATCTCGAAATGGCAGAGGAAAGAGGAAGCCAGGAATAATGAGGATAACACAGGTGGATGCCTGTTATATCAATTACTCACAACCCTGCTGATAAAGTCTGTGGTGGCGAAAAAAAAGACTTTATTTAATTAAACACCACACACCACACTTCAGCTCTGATGCTTCACAAACATAACTGTGTGTCTAAAGAGGCTTTAAGTGAAAACTACTTGCAAATTGAAGTAGAATTAACATGAAATGAAAATTAAATTAACCCTTCTTTTTTTTTTAAAGAATACAAAATGCATTTTGCTTTTACAAAGCCTTTACAAAGTTCTTTCGCTAAAATAACAGACCGACATGGATAGATAGATAGATTGTCTCTTCTGTTTTTCTTACTCATTTCACTCTATTTCTATCGCTGAAGAAGTGAATTGCTTTCTTAAATCTAACAGACTTTTGCCCATTTGTGTCCCAGCCCTGCTCAGATTCATCATCTAATAAAACAGACACCATCCGCGATATCAGATCAAAGCCAGCAAAACACTACAGTAAGATTCATATCTCGCCTCATCTCACACTTCTGACAAATAAAACACTGCCTTATAACACACTTCCATCACGTTACATAAAATAGGTCTGATAATTTACCATAAGGATTTTTAAGGCTTTATGTTTGCTGTGGAATTTTTTCTCTCAACACAACATGTGAATCACTTTCCCATGACCGCCTCTGTTGTCTGCAGGAGCAGACTGCATGGGCTCTTCACAGGGTTTGGTTTCAAACAGGCATGCTCATGTATCGATTATCGTCGGCGGGCAGCATTGTACATGGACAAGAAAAGCAGAGAGACTGTGGGACCATGTTACTGGAACAGGACGCCCCAGAGACAAGATAGAGTCCACTCTAGGATTTTATTGTGATAAATCATTAAATACAACAGTTTTATCATAATCCATTGATTTGTTGCACTTTTAGCTCCTTGCATTAGTGAATCTCTACTGGAAGCATAAGGAGTGGAACATTTTTGTTATTTTCTGACATACATAAAAAGAGTATTAGTGGCCAGGTTGAAAAATTGGCTGACATTTGGTCAGTTTAAGGGTGCGTTTACACTTGGCAGGCTTGGTTCAAATAAAACAGATTCTGGTGTGATTGCTTTGTTAAGGTTGTTTATTTAAAGAAGTGTGAAGGCTGCCATACCGAACCTTGGTACTGACAGATTTGACAGAGACCCACTTTTTCAAGTTTAGCAAGTTTACTAAGTTTGTAAAATATATATCACAAAAGCTCTTGTGATCGAATCCTTATGTTTTTTGATTTGATGTCTATCTTTGGGTTTGTGATAAGAATGACAGCATGAACACTAAGTAAACCAACACTAAATACATAACTTTTCTTTCTGGGTCCATACCAAAAAAATAAAAAAGAACCAAGTAACAAATGTAAACACAAGAGGATCAGCGTTGGATGATAATGGGCTGTTCACAACGGCAGGGATTAAAATAGCTTGAATCGCATACAGTAAATAGATTAGGTTGCTGTAATGAGTGCCCTCAAGCTCCACTAAAGGGCACTCGCATCCTCCACACCATTCCTTTAGGGACTTAAATTCCCATCTTGCAATGCACATTCACTCCAGTTCACATTCTGTAATTATCACCTTCAGCTGCAGCTCGTCACCACACCTCTTCTCACTGGCATTTATACCACGATCTGACACTCACTCACGAGGTTTTATGCTTCCTTTGTGTATTGTTACCTGGTGTTCTTTCCTGTGTTTGTTATGTGTAATATGCCAAAGTGTTTTCTCCGTTGATTCTGTCTGTTAATACCTACTCTACCTGATGAAATAAAAAGCTTGCATTTGGATCCGCACGTCCTTACCTCCATTGTTACAGTTGCATTTAAGAAATTGCCAATGCACATTGTTTATATATATATATATATCTATATATATATGAATTTAACTTCAGCACATTTACTAATTTATTTTTTCCTTTAAAAAAACCTAAAACGATACGCTGTCTGAATGTTTGAGGTCCGTTAAGATTTTTTTTTAGAGAAAAAAAAACAAACAAACTAACAAAAAAAATCTGAATTAATAAATCAACAAAATGAAATGTTTCTTAATCCCCAAATCAGCATATTAGAATAATTTCTGATAGAGTAATTTGGAGTAATTGCAGCTAAAAATGCAGCTTTCCCATCAAAGGAATAAAATATGTGCATTAAAATAGACAAAAAATGTATTTTAAACTGTAATCTTAAATTTTATTACAAATTGTACTGTATATTGATCAATTAATGCAGACTTAATAGGCACCTCAATTTGAAATTTTGCTGTAAATCAAAAATGATTATTTGAATTCTTCATTAATTACATGCTTTCTAAGAAAATTCTCTGTCTGTCTTCTGGCATCGACCACTGAAAAACCAATTTCTCTCGCTCGATCACTAGCATAACATCACACATCCATAAATTGAGACCAACATCAAAACTGTTCCCTTTTTCATTCTTGTTCTCTTTCTTTATCCAGATCCCCATGATGCTTGCTTTCTCTCTCGCTCTCTCGCCTGCTGTTGAAGTGCTTGAGTCCAGGCCAGGGGTGATTACGGACGCTTTGAGTGGGGAGAGCTCAGTGTTCCTCTGGCTGTGATCTCCACTTCCATCCCCTTTCGCTTTCTAATCCCGGCGGAAGAGCTGCTTTAATCTACCTGCCAGCAATCAAACGCCCAGCCAGCCCTTCCAATACCTTAGGCAGAGCCGCACGACTTCACAATGAAGGCGGCAGCCAAAAACACACGCTTTGTCACAGGTGTGAATACACGGACTGCCTACTGAAAAGCAAAATCGATATGAAGATAAAAAAGCCTTCCTGTAGAGCACATTAGGCCTAAAAACATAAAGTTTATAATAGATAAAGCACAAACACACACACACACACACACACACACCTCTCAACAACTCTGATGTATTTCTCCATCTGAATGAGACAGTCAATGGTGCTTAGGGTCTTTCGTTCCGCTCTTAGTGGCAGGGGCCAGAGTGTTGTCGTGGTAACTGGGAGGTACAGGGGTACAGCAAGGGGGAAATTGAAGATTTGTGGATCTCGCTGCAGTAAGACATTAAGGAATGCTGGAGTCGGTGCAGTTCGGCCAGCCCTCTTCACGCTGGGTCACTCGGAAGCCAATGGCACATTAGTGAGCACATAATCACTGCTGAGTGTACCTGCGAGCAGCTACCAGCATCATGGGCTGCATCCATAATGAGCCAAAGTTATCAGAAAAGCATATGGAAGAGACCGCTTCCTCTTCCAAACTCACAGCTTGCTTGGAACGATGTATATAAAACCATTTTATACAGAGATGCCACATATTTCAGTATTAGTATATGTTTGTTTGTTTGTTTGTTTTTAACCAGAATTTGCCTGATTGAAGATAATATCAAAGCGTTTTTTTTTTCTTCGTTAAAAGTCATTAACACTTAATTTCTCATATTACTGTACATTAAAGTAATAGTTCTTCCAAAATTGAAAATTACAACGCAATTTCAGTTTCTTGGTTCACTTCTGACTTGATGTAAGATGTATGATATAAGTTGCATCATATGTTGAGTCATAGGTCAGCCAAGAAGCTGGAACTCAGCACTCTCACGGTAAAAAAGTCAGATATTTAAATTATAATTTAAAAACTAGAAATCTTTTTGTTACTTCAGAGGACATGTGATAACTCTCCAAACAGCATATAGGTTAGTTTTATGTCACAGTATTTGCAGATATATCTGAATTATGGAGCTTCAAAATGGTGTCTGCTATCCAACAGCATTACCAAGCCAGGATAAATGTTTTTAAAAAAAACTGTGACTGTGTTTGTCTGAAATAAAGTCATATACACTGGGGGCAAGTAGTTTATTTTTAATATAATATTTTAAAAATAATTTTCATTTTTGGATTAACTAATCCTTTAATAGCATAGAAAAATTGTGATCTGTGTTTTAGCGTGAACACTTAAATAAATAATATTGGCCATCAAATTCTAATATGCTCCTTTTTTAGCAAACAATTTTGCTGCTTAATAGTTTTGTGGAATCTGTTAATTAAAAACAAATAATTGAAAATACTGCATCCAATATAAAAATATTTGTATAAACACACATGCATGTATATATTTAAGAAAATTAAATAAATTATATTGATTTTATAAATATATGCAAAATATTTTAAATATATACTGAGTGTATATATATATAAAAATACACAGTACACACATATATTATGTAAACAAAAGGTTTATATTAGATCTGATTAACCAAGATGAATCATTTTGCTTTTTCAGGATTTTTTAATGAATAAAGACTCAAAAAAAGATTAATTAATGTATCAATTAATCAAAATGTATTTTATGCAAATCTTACTTTGTAATTGTAGTGTGTGTGTGTGTGTGTGTGTGTGTGTGTGTGTATGTAAATTATTATTTTTTTTATATTTATTTAAATAAATTGTTGAATAAATTGTGTGTGTAGCTCATTTGCTTTATCTGGCTCAGTAAAATACTGAGAAAAATGTAAATTGAAAATAGTGGTGCTTGTTGGCCGCCTGAAAGTACTGTAGAATTTATCTGGAGCACCGCAAGGCCAGGCACAGACACACACACAAAACAGTGGACAGGAGAGAAGGAAAACTGAATACACCCGCTAACACACACACATGCACTCTGACAATCACACTGGAGGACAAAGCTTGGAGTCATGGGAACACAAAGCTTTAGAAGACAAGATTTTTGAATGACAGCATCCTCAAGTCCCTCGGCACCAAATTGGCCACAGGAGGGAAAGAATGAGAGAAAGCTGGAAGGGAAAAGAGTGTGAGTGACTGAGGAAGAAAAAGAGAGAGAAAGAGAGAGACTTTCAGTCAGTCCAGGCTAAAGCTCATTGGCATACAAATCCTTCCCACAAACACATCTCCATTCTGCCTCTTTTTTCCCCCTATCAGCTGCCAGGTCGCCCTGCTATTGTGCTGCCAACATCAGGCCCGGTCTGGAGAGTGCATGGAGAATGAAGCCCTCAGACAATGAGCACTCTTTTCCTCTCCTTTTCATCTCTTTCATTCTCATTTTCCTCTGCCATTTCCCACTGGCCATCAGGCTCTACATGGACTAAAGACAAAAAAGACCACAAAAATTCCCATAATCACCTGGCTGCTAGATAGCAAGGGTTTGATTCCATTCCCAAAATCTCTGATTAGTAATTAGAATCCTGTGATGCAAATATTTCAGATAAATATTACGGATGATGCTCAAACTGTAAAAAAGAAATAATAATAGTATATGTATGTGTTTGTGTGTGTGTGTGTGTGTGTATATATATATATATATTAACAGTGTTTTGAAATGAAGAAATGTATCATATATATATATATATATATATATATAATAGTTCTTGACCTGTCACTGTGGTTCTGTCACATTCTTTTTGTAGAAGTGGGTCATATGACACCAGAAACCTAAATCTGCAAAGGAAAACGAGAATTAATTTTCACCATCATCTACTCACAAACCTCGTTCCATCCATTTTCAGTGCACTTACTTGCGACCACCAATAGTTCTGTGGTGCATTATCGTATCACTTTAACTATTTTCCCTACCGAAAATGCTGCCCGATCTTTATAACATGACCAGGCTGTATTATTTTCCAGTTAAGAGGTGCATTACTTAAATTACACATCTTTTATCACTGTGTGTTGACCATCTAAAGTGCCGTCTCAAGAACCGCATAAGACTGGATCAGGTCGCAAAGACAGCATGTGATATCACAATGACCCAGGAAACAGGCCGTCCGGAGCAGGATGTTGGTTTTGGCTTTTGAAAAAGAGATGCTCATTCAATGGCAAGGTCGCATTGCATCGAAATGTGAATCTAACCATCGTTTGACCCACCACACAGAAAGGAGCCAGTGCAGATGAGCTGAGCAAACAGCCCACCATCAGCTCTGACAAACAGAAAACAGAGTCTCGAAGCATGCGGGACACAGGCACTGAGAGATTTCACCCGGTCAATAACACAGAGCCGAGCAAATTGAAAAACCCTGCTGTTTGTTTAGCGCTGCGGTATGGCAGCGATTCTCCGAGCACAATCGCCTCTCCAAACCACGCAAAAAAGAGAGAAGCTGAGGCCGAAGGCAGACAGATGAATTCAATTAAAACAAATAAAAGGTCAAGACTGGGACCTAACAAGACCGCAGGGAGAGCGGAGCACACAGCGTGACGTTTAGAGTCAGGCTTCATTGTGTTGACTAGCCTGCTAATGAGCTTCCAGTGAGAGAACCGGGAGCCCAACATGAGTGTCAGAGGCGTTCATTTGTAGAAAAAGCTCATTTGTTGGAGACAGAAGTTGTTGTATCTGACAGGGCAATGCAGAAGAGAGGGCTTCCCAGTGAATACAGGTCACCAGCCCAGCATGTCACAGGAAGGGCTCCTTTACAAAAACAACAGAACAAACCCAAACAGCGAACCAGAATTCAACCAAAACAAATAACCGATCATGTAAAATGATCCTTTTTCTCAAAGGAACTACACCTTTGCCAATTCACACTGTTTGTAGGCCATTGTGCACCATTCAAGGCTGACGATGTCCGAAAATCAATAGCTTTATGTCTACACCTACCTCTTTCACCTATTTTAATTTCACTGCAAATACTATTGCCAATCAATTACCTGGCTCAAGCCATTGTATGTCCAGAAAATCATTTGCCCCTCAGCCTTTGCTCGTGTGTGGTAATAATGGTGTGTACTGTGGGAAATTAAGAGGCCCTCTAAGGTCCTTTTTATGATTGCACATCGGTGTGCAACCTACAGCGCAAAGCCATCAGTAATCCCAGTAATAGAGGTGAATCAGTGCGCTGAGGCGGCCAATCAATGTCCACGTCAGCTCAAGGTCGCGAACCAAATAATGATGGTGGTAAAAGCAATCCAATTACACTGATGTGATTAATCATAAAATCATATTATGATTCCCGTTCTCATTATACAGTTAAACAAGTGTAATCAATAAATAGATCTATGGTTATTATCCTAAAAGAAAGACTCTACTCAAGATTTTTGAGGAGCTCTTAAAGAGACAGAAAGAAAATTCCATCAGCAGTAAATGATGACACATTGTTACAAACCATACTGCAAAGCATAAAAGATGATATTCTGAAGCATTTACAGGATGACAAAAAGTCAAACATTTCCCATTACATTTTTATCTGAAGTATTCTCCACACAGAATGTCTTTTTTGACATTTTACCTGAAACTTCATGTCTCCCAAATGTTAAGAAAATGCAAACTCATAGAAAAAGACTCATGTCTATTTAGCCACATATCTATGCAATTACTTCATCGATTAATAGATAGATAGATAGATAGATAGATAGATTTTTTTGTGTGTGTTCTACTCTCTTCCTTGTTTTAGCCGAGGCATTTGGCCATGAGGGCACTCTAATCCAGACTGTTTAAACCTGGAGAAAAGGCAGAGAACAGAGGCTCCTTCACAAACAGAGCCTCTTCCCCTGGGGGGAAGCTGAGCCGCTAATCCTGCTGCCCAGTAAATGAAAGCATGCAACAGGGACAGGTCACCCAAACTCGCTTGAAGGGAGAAAAGAGAGAGAGGAATATCAGAGCAGTGAAAACAGCCCATGGTGAAGCTAGAATACTAATCTGGAGTAAAAGAAGAAAAAAAAAGAAACATAAAAATCGATGACCATTCCAGGGGTTCAGCAAAAAGATTAAATGTTCTTTTTAAGCCATTAAACCGAATTAAGCTCACCAACCCGGATCAGACTCAATCTAATCTTTTCTCAAGCAGGTGGTGTGAACCCCTCCACTGGCAGACTGCAAGAGACTAAACAGAGCTCTTCTTCATTTCATTTTAAAATTAGTTTGGAATCGGTGTAGTCGTGTGCTTTCCCAAACTATGGAAAACACGCTTGGGGATGTCTTGGCATAATTGTGTTGAGGATCTCCAAGGATGCTGCTCAAAATCCCAACCCTTGTCAAAATAAAAAACAATTTTTTGTCCCTGCTCTAAATTTGTTCTATTCTAAATTCACGAAACTGTGAGATCCATGGCAAAACAGAACCTTGACAAAAGGAGTAGTGTGCTACAAGGCGCCTTCTGCTGTTCAAATTAGTTACTGCACCCTGAGCTCTCCGATGAATTCCTTCTTAGATGACTTCCACATTTTGGTCCATATGTGGCAAATGACTCCCGTGTCATTGTGTTTGCGTTGCTCCAGTGTAACATGGCACCCGCACTCCCACTGCGGCTTAAAATAACAAACGCTGGTCAGTCTTACGGCTCGGTGAGCAAGCACAGCGGGCGTCCTCCAGATGAGAAGACGTTATTTACAGTCACATAGAGCACCACGGAGCAAAGCAGAGACAATGTAGGAGAGACCGTGCTTAGGCGTTGGAAGCCACTGGATGAGCGGTTATGCACCCTGCTCACATACGCACAAAAGCACATGCTACTGCGAAAATACAAAGACACGGGGCAGTCGACTAAAGTCGGCCAATTAGGCCAATAACAGACGGAAAGGTTAAGAAGAAAGCAGAAAACATTATAGAGAAGAAAGAGGCTAGAGGAACAAGCCCTGCTGGGAGGGAACACAGGGGAAAAGAAACAGAGCAAAAGCGATTTCCAGTCACCGGACGGCCAGAGACACCAACCAGCAAAGCACTCTTTAGTCCTTCTGTTGGGCACAAAATTATTTGTCTCCAATTTCCACTGCTTAAACACAGTTTCATCATCCTCTCGAATGCATTTTTTCATCCAACAGAAGAAATTTTCCTGAGGTTTTGAAAGCTGGTACTGGTGCATTTCTGGGACTCTCTGAAAAGCTGATTTGTTTCATTTATGAATGAATTCACTGAAAGGACCCAGAAAAAGAGAAGCTCTTTCTCTCTTTTCTCGGGATAGGAAATTACTGCAAAAGCTCTTTCCCTGCGATGGAAGCATTATCTTCATTGTTTATCTAGGAAGCCTTTTGCTGAACTCAAAATCCAACATTTGAGCAAAGCTGTGCTAAAAAGAACCTCATTCATATGGTCTGACATTTATCACTAAAGATAAATAAATAGCTCACAATTCAGAGCGTACCATACTGAAATGTTTGCTTGACAACCCAATGTTCTGTCACACAAAGAAAAACTGTCTTTTTTGCGTTTTTTTTTTTAGATTTAAAAAATAAAACTTTATTAAAATAAGCATGAATTGCTATTCCAAATGTATTTATTTTAGAAATAAAGTGATCAACTACTTAGCCAGTTTCTTGTGTTCTCATTCTTGTGGCAGGTAACTGGTACTTATATGCTATTTTAAGATTTTTTATTTATTTAACAGACTGAGGAACAGATTTTTCTAGCGTGCATTGAGACTGCTATATAGACAAGATGCAGTCACCATTAACAAATCACCTTATGGTCACTGATAAATGATCAGGCTTATAGAGCTTCTCTCTGGTTCCAGCTGGCCATACGGCACAGTGCACACAACACACAGCACAATTTCTGGACATATTAGAGTATGTTATACAAGCTCACGTCAATTTCTTAATTTTGTTTTATTTGCTTTTTAATTCTTAGTAAATGTATGATCTTTCAAATAACTTTTTAACACTTATTACATAATAAATATTACACAATAAAATATTAAATAACTGTCTAATGCATTATTCGACTCTTAAGCTTCTTCCAGTTAACTTTAAGGGGGAAATAAATACTAAAAATATAGTTTTACTTGTCTACTGTGACTTTCCAGTAAAGTATAAGAAAATTTATAGCATATTTACTATTTAAAAAATTTCCTAAACAGACTTTTCTACCCTCTTCAGTCGTTATTTTTGCTTTGGTAGTGAAGATGTGCGTTACAGTACAACAGTTCTTCAAATTTCACATTTGTGATCGTGTGCAATCGTTTTCATTATCCTAATAACTGGCACGTGTATAGTGTAAAACATATTGGAAACGTACAACTGCAATCCACAGGGTGCACTTCAAAAGCGAGTGCTACAGGACAAGCATGCTGTGCCCTAATATTTCAAAAAGCCTTAGTTTAAAACACATACACTTGCTATTTTTCCCGGCTTACTTCATTCACCTTATGCATGATTTATAGAAACCACAGCATCCAGAGCGCACTTCAGCAACTGTGTCTCCCGCGAACCTCAGCCGTTAATTAATCCTATTCTTAGTTAATAAACACAAAGCCTTCTTACCTTCATTCTCTGGGTAATTCCGTAAGGCTTGACTTGGTGTAAGGGAGGGGAAAAGAAAGAAAAGAAGGGACGGATAAATCCAAAGGGTTGCCATTTTCAGGCTGCGCTGACCGCGCGCTGCATCCCTGTCGCTGTAGAAAGTTACTGAGGCTCGCGATCAGAGCTCAAGTGGGGAGAGGAGAGCAGAGGAGAGGGAGGGTCCTGGATTCGGAATGTCAATCATCCCGGGCTGCCAGGGAAACGGAGGAAGGCGGGAGGCGCGCGGCTGCTTTTAAAGGCGCGAGTTCGATAAAGATCTCAAGCGCCACACAGAAACTGAAGAAAGCGCGGATGATGACAGCTGCCAAATTTCAATTTAACACGCCTTTAAACTGCTTCATTTAAATTTTCTGAGGTAATTTTAGTTGTAAGGACACTTTGTTTAAGGGTCTCTGAAGTAATGTATTGCCAGATAAATCAAAACCACTCGTACTACAAAGAATACAAACGAATTTAAGTGAGTAACTTTTAATCCATAAAATTACACTTCGTTTACATATGTAGGTCTTTAACCAGTACGATTTAAAAGGGTTGCATTCACACCGACGGTGGGTATTAAGAAGTGATGTACTTAAGCCGATCGACAGCGATGCCATTTGGGCAGTTCATAATGTCTACAAAGTATATGTTTACACATTAGCATTTTAAATCATAGCGGGTGAGACTGTTTTTTGTACACTTTTAGCCAATGAGCGTACTTACATTGTACATTACTCTGAATAAGGAGCTTATTTAGTTTCTCCAAACAGAGTTACTGGAATTAAAATAGTTCTTAGTTCCATAATTGTTACACTTTTGAGTCGTCTACTACTAAATAGTTCCTGCGGTGCTAAAGGCTCTTGTGTTTGGTCTACAGGTCTCGCCTCTTAACCTGACTACGTCAGACTTCGTACTTCCACTCAAGAGCCGTGACATGGACAATAAACAATGAATTTAAGGTTGTTGGTTAGGTTAGGGAACTCTAAAACAACAGCGGGCATGGAGACACGAGATGCAATTCGCTCTGTTGTGGACAATATTCCCAGCATTTGCCAACTGAAGCCAGAACAAGAAGAGTGTTTGGTTCACATTTTGAGGTGATGTTCTGGCACTACTCCTGACAGGTTTTGGGAAAAGATTATGCGTGTTCAACTTGAAGCAGTGCTGCAGCAAATGATCGCTGTATGACATCAAAGTACACAAAGGACATTCACAAATTCGCACTTCTTCGTTAAATGAATTAAGCAAATTTGGCGTGCTGTCCGGGGAGCGAGCCGGGAGCTCAGCGGACC
>JAUCNO010000663.1:1538069-1552178 GCA_032353835.1 Enteromius viviparus | reverse complement strand
ATTCAACCACTTGGCTGTCTGGGGTAAAATGCACCCTAGAAAAAAACAGAGGACTGTTACATCCTTTTGTCAAACACGCAATGTGAGTATGTGTTACAGAATGTTGCGATGACACGAAGTAAGGAGTGGTGTGTGGTTTTATGCTGTGTTGGTGATTGCTGTGGTTCGGATCAGGTGCTGGTGATTAGTACTCAGGTGATTGTGACCGGAGTGAGGGAGTGAGGGTGGAGCCTGGCGTGGATGTAACAGTTAGAAGCTTCCATGCAGGTGTGTTGGAGTCAAGTTGGAGCTAAACTCTGTAGGACACCGGCCCTCCAGGACCGACTTTGGAAATCACTGGACTTAAGTAATGAGCCAAGCATTTTAAAAACTGCTAAACATTAATTTAACACATGGCAGCTGGCACATACAGCTTTTAGAACAGCATACATAATAGAAACTGTCATTATTTACTCACCCTCATGTCTACAGAAGAATGTCCTAAAATGTCTACAATTAAAGTAAATAATTAGCAATTTGTCAATAGATAGTAAAACGAAAAATTTATTTTTTATTTTTATTTTTTTTATTTTTTTAACTCACAGTTAGTACGGAAAGTTTTTAGACCCCCTTAAATTTTTCACTCTTTGTAATATTCCAGACATTTGTTAAAATCATTGTATTCAGACCCTTTGCTCAGTATTTACTGCAGCCTTTAGATCTAATACAGCCATGAGTCTTTTTGGGTAAGATGCAACAAGGATTTTACACCTGGATTCGATTCCTCGCAGATCCTCTCCAGTTCTGTCATTTTGGATGGTAAACATTGGTGGACAGCCATTTTCAGGTCTCTCCAGAGATCTCCAAAGTCAGGGCTTTGGCTGGGCCTTTCAAGAACAGTCACGAAGTTGTGCCATGCCACAATTCTGTCACTGAGCTCTTCAGGCAGTTCCTTAGACCTCATGATTCTCATTTGCACTGACATGCATTGTGAGGTGTAAGGTCTTATATAGACAGGTGTGTGGCTTTCCTAATCAAGTCCAATCAGTATAATCAAACACATCGATCGTCTGTTTCTTGTGCGTATTTGTTTTATATCTGTTGGCGACTCCAAGAGGCATTTGTTTTACATTGCACACTTCAAAGTATTGCGCTTAACACATTATTAGGGAATGTGAAGTGGTGGTCTAGTGGTAGAATAACTGATTAGTGTTTTGAGGATGCATTTAAGTGATTGTATATCAAGAGCAAGAGTACGTTCGTGTGAATGTTTTTTTTTTGTGCTTTTACCAGAACAAAGCACTCGATTCTCTGTGTGAAGCATTGTGCACGAAGCGCCAACTTATAACAGTGAACGCTCGTCAGAACACATTCCATCTATAGACGCCTGCTATTTGAAACATACCAACCAATTTATTATCAAATTGAAATGTTTCTTTCTTTTAGGCACCTTTAAGCAAAGTTGTTTGTTTTTATTGTGAGTGTAGACCTAAATAAATGTAAATCCATGGACGCATCTGTTATTCGTGCTGAATAGACTTATGGTTACTTTTTTTTTAATACATTAGTTTTGGCAAGATGTTTATAATCTTTATAATGAATGCCATTAGTCTATAATTTATGTTTTATTTTATGATTTGAAGTTTTAAATAGCCTAGTTGTTGGAATTGGAAGTCATGCAAGTCATATTCTTAATGCATAGATTATTTTTGACACATTTTTTGTCCGATCCATTGACGGCTACTTGTTGCAATTTTGAGAGAAAATCTTTTTCTATTTAACTTTTCTATTTAAATTTTAAAAGGATATGGCACTCAAAAGTCAACAGATCATTACAGACTATCGGTTTAATATAGAATTTGATTTATTTAAATAACAACATCTATAGGTTGTTTTTGTTTTGGTAAATGTATTTTTCTGAGATCATAAAGTGTGCCCCCTATGAAAACGAAATATGCCCCCCCATTCAAGATTTTCTGGCAATGCCCCTGCCCTGTTCCCGCGTCTGTTTGATCCATACTTTGATGGTGCCCCGCTATTCTCCTCTTAACCTGCACCTTTACATCGGACCTTTTCATTTTTAATTCGTTCACAGTGCGATGTTCAGACCCCACTGTGTTAATTGTGTCAGCTAAACTCTCCCACTCTATTATTTATTTATTTTTTCGTTTGTTATTAATTCTGGAGGACAAACTTGCAAATAACACATTTTTTCTCCAGTCTGCACCGATAGGAGCACCTCCAATTCACAATCTGTGAAGTTTCTTGCCTCCTTGCTTTTGCCATTGCTTTTCGTTTGATTTTTCCTGAATGGAGTCATTACCATACAGTATTTATACGGGGGAGGAGTCAGGGAGGGGTTTAGCGCTCGTGCATGTGCGCTCAATTTCACTATGATTTGGATGTACAAAGAGAATATGCGGGGGTTTCCGCGTATGCAGTGTTTCATACATCAACTTTTTTTTTTGTGCGTACGCTCATTTCCAGCTTTGTCCGTACGCAATGTTTTAGTATTAATTCTACAAAAAAGTCTTTGTACATGAGGCCCCTGGACTCAAATGAAGGTGTAGAACCATCTCAAGGATGAAGAAGTAATGGACAGTTAAATATATGAGTGTGACAGCAAAGGGTCTGAATAATTGGAATAATAATTAACAGGTTTTTTTTATAATTTTTTTTTATTTCAGTTTTTCTTTTCTAATCAATCTGCAAAAATGTCAACATTGTTTTTCTCTCAATATAGGGTGCTGTGTGTACATTAATGAGGAAAAAAAATGAACTTAAGTGATTTTAGCAAATGGCTCTAATATAACACAGAGTGAAAAATCTAAGGGGGTCTGAATAGTGAGTACCCACTGTATATATATATATATATATATATACACATATATTTTGATGGACATGATAACAGAATTATTATTATTTTTTATTCAGTTAAAATCACACACCAAAACAAGTAAAAGTGCTTATAAGAACATTACATTTGAATTCAAATGTATTAGTGCATATCCATCTACTGCATCACTTAGCTCATCCAATTAGATTTTAGGAACTATTCTTTTTAAATAAGGTACTCTAAATGGACTACAGTGCAATTAAAACAGCAAGATATTATTTGTAATCTTAACCAGATCTTGGAATCATAGCGGAACAGTGACCAATGAAACCAGCATCACTTTATCCACTTTCTCTCTGCTCCAACTGGGATTTTCTAAGTGTCCAATTAAGACAATTAAACAATTTACACCCCATACAGGCCGCATGCCAATGACCTAATTTCCCCGTGGGGCGAAATAAGAAAAGGTTTTTAGAAGGCTTCATTCATCCAGTAACAAACCTCTGTCATGGCAACACTATCAATGACATGGTAAGGCTCTCAGACTCCTCAACTACCACCAACCCCCCTTCAAGGCAGTTGTGTGGGATGTCTTTAAGACACTCACAATCCACATGGTCACTGAGGATTGTGTCTGAATGCTACAGTAAAATGCAGTGTCAGCTTCTGCACTTCAAGAGAAACCACAAAGGTCCAGACGGAGTATATGAAATATTTCTGCAATATTCTTTTTGCTTTCATAACACAAATGGCCATTAGAGGAGGGTAGTGAGCTACTGTTAAGAGTTCTTCATAGAATCCCTGCCCGGCATACATTTAGCTCAACTATGCTCAACACTTTCACAAAACCTTTCTGCTCAGAGTAATTCATGTGCCATTAGCGCTTTTCTCTCATTCTGTGACATCTTGAGTTACATCAAAGCTTAATGATTGACTTTTTATCCAAAGGAAATGCTTCAGTCTCTACCTTTTTTTTAGTCCATTTCTAAAAGGATTGAACTCTGGTCACCTGCTCTCTCCCCCTTTCACCCTGAAAGGTCAGTGAGTTACAAGGACTTGAATTGAGGGCCAAATCCAACTCTTCATAGTGCAGATTGTTCTATTTGGCAGGTTGCGCTGTTGTGCAGATTCACTGCTGGAAGAGAAAGTAAACAACGAAAAAAAAAAAAAAAGAAAGAAGGCCGCATGCACATAGAACCACAAAAGAAAGCGAGATATGCACATGCCATTAGATGCTACTTAAGGCGAGACACTAGAGGCAAAAACATCGTTTTTTTTAATGTGTTCTTTCACAATACTATTGAAAAATGTTTTTTAAATACATTAAAAATTATTATATTATAACATTTTGTTTACTTGTGACCATAACTTTCTTCCCCTATTTAAATCTTTAAATGCCATTTTCTCAAAAAGAGCTTTTTGTAATATTCCGGTACCAATATCGCTGCCAATGTTGCACCTATGTACAACAAACTTTCCAGTTATACTCTCACTAGTATTCTGAAGATATTTACAGAGGGATTTGTTAATAAATCATTCCTGGCCTGATTTATGTGACATTTAAAAGAAAAAATATGGCAAAAATTTATATTTCTAAGGCTATGGATGGTATATTTTGATTTCCTAGGTAATGAAAGCAGATATTCTAAAATCCCTCTGTAATGTATCTAATAATAATAACTTTGCAACTGGCTTTATCCTATATTCAGATATATGTACCGGAAATATATGCATATTTTCTCATATGTAATGAGCTATTGCCTCTTTTGCATATTTAAACATAAAATAAAAAAAAATAAAAAAAACTTACATACAAAACATTTTTTTTTTCTCCTATTCATTTGAGTAATCAACTGGTAAAGTTTCATGGTCCTATTTGTGAGTTAAAAATTTTACCCTATTCACCTGTAGTGTCTCGCCTTAACTCATTACATGCATATTTAAACATTAATTATTTTAATTTGAAACTGTAATACACACACACTATTGATTTATCATTGGAAAAATAAAAATCAGCAAGGGTGCACTTAATTGATGAAAAGTGACAGTAAAGACATTTATAGTGTTACAAAAGTTTTCTGTTTCAAATTTGAATTTAACTTAACTTCAAACTTGAATCTATTAAATAATCTATCACTATTTCCACAAAGAAAAATATTAGGAAGCACAACTGTTTTAAGCACCAAATCATTTAAAAATATTTTTGAGCATCAAATCAGCATATTACAGTAACTTCTAAATGATTATGTGGCATAAAGGCAGAGATTTTTTTTTTACTGTATTTTCGGTCAAATAAGTTAATTGCAAACCTTTTTAAAACTAATGAGTATCTCCTAAAAGCAAGTTACACAAAGTTGCACCTAAGTGACTATTGTAAGTTACATCTGACCTGCCCCAAAGGAGTTCAACCCATTTTCACACTTCAAAAATGTCTTATTTTACTTAGTATTTTTGTCTTAAAATCAAGATATTTTAATTCAATTCAATTCAATTCAAATTTACTTTTACTTTTATTTTTACTTTTACTATTTTACTCAATAATCAATAAGATATAACATATTGACTTTTTGTTTCCAGGTGATAAAAATCTAAATGAAGTGCATTTTGCCTAAAAGAAGTAAAAAAAAAAAAGAAGTAAAAGTATTTTACTTATATTTACATTTATTTATTTTATTTATTTTTTTGACTAGAAACCACAAAAATACTAAGATACTAAGCCATTTTTTGCAGTGCAATCTTGTGGCTTGTGGTAGTACAGAGCTCACTGAAAGGGTCGTCTGCCATGATGAATCCACCTAACACTCTCACAGGCTTTTCAGAGCTACTCACTCGTGTGTTAATGTCTCTATTGTGACCGACCAAACATTTAATGGCCGGCAGTTTGGTGCTTGCATTTAGAGGCAAAGAAAGGCTTTTTATGAGGAGGTTGGGGCACTGATCCAGAGACCCACCGGACATCATCGGTCGCCAATGAGGGGAGGGCTGGACCAGGCTAATAGGCAAAGAAAGAGAGAAAGTTGAACAGCCTGCCTGTGGCCGTGTGCCTCGGCTTCCAAGATAGATAGTTTGAGCATGAGGAACATAATGGAGGGAGGGAGAGTGATAGTCTGCTCATGAACGGAAGGAAGCAAATTGAGAGATGAGCGTGGGGTTGGGGGTGGAGGTGTAACTATAACAGAGAAAGGGAGCAGCGCTTTGGCACTTTAGTAACTCCCGTGCAACTGAACCACATGGCATGCAGCATGCAGCAGGTAATTCATCATGTCAGAGTTTGCAAGAGACTGCACACACAAAAGTGAGAGTGTGGGAAAGCCCAGGACAACAATGAAAGCTTACAAGATCCCCCCCCATAAACACCCCCTGTTCTCCTCTCCCATCTCCTAAGGAATCCTTCCATAAGCCCAGAACTTTGCCTGCCACACTGTAGAGCAGACAGCCATTCATTCCCATCCAACAAGTAGCAAGTGAAAGAGAATTAGAAAAACTTTGTGCACTCTAGTTGCCAGTCACTATTTCACACTCTTTCTTTCTCTTTCTCTCTCTTTGTGCACCTGATGTTGTTGTCAAGTCTATGATTACTTGATAAGACTAGAAGACAAAAACCACAGAAAAGGCCTTCTAAAGCTTCATCTGTTGGCCTTTTTTTCTAGCTCTATTTCTGGGCTCTCATTTACTGTCTCTAGGAAAAAAATACACCCAGGCAGGAAGAATATATTCACCACAGCAGGTACCAGACAATGCGATTTTAGTTTCGTACTGAACTTATGAATGCTTTGCTGTCTTGTGACAAAACATACTTGACAGGATATTTGCTTCTCATTCCTTTATCGGAGATACAAACTTTCGACAGCTTTCTCTGTAATTATGTAGGAAACCACAGTAATTTCCTGCATGGTTAGTGGGCTACAGGGCTACGTTTGCTTTTGTACGTATTGCTTTGCAACTCTCTCTTGGTATTACTCTCATGCTGAGTTACCAGCTACACAGACAATATTTCACCTTCTTTAGATGTTCATAGACCCAATATAGTGGCCAAGAGTTTGAAAGGTTAATCGGTCTGTTCATACTAGATCCTGAGACAGAGTAAGATCTAGTACTCTTGACCCAGACTCGCAAGTAAATATGAAACCTCTCTCTTTTTCATACAAGCATTATACTGTCTGCATGCTGGAAGGGAATGTATGGCTGAAGTATTGTACCACTTTCAGTGTTCAAAAATATAAAACAAACACAATGTAGATAAAATTAGTATTTAGTGTAGTGTCTTCTCAGAGCGTCTAATACGAGGCAATCCTTTATTAACATTTCTGCACATCAAACATTTAGCCATACTTCA
Source organism: Enteromius viviparus (assembly GCA_032353835.1). Taxonomy (NCBI): domain Eukaryota; kingdom Metazoa; phylum Chordata; class Actinopteri; order Cypriniformes; family Cyprinidae; genus Enteromius; species Enteromius viviparus. The sequence goes on along the minus strand of JAUCNO010000663.1, from coordinate 1,545,027 downwards.
GTATTAATATGTATTAAGTATTAAATATATTTATTAATATATAAATACTACAGTATTAACATACTACATTTGGCAAATCATAAAACGATTCATAAAAATAAAAACAGTCAATTATGTAATTGTTTTAACTTTCATTAAAAATAACTCTGGGGTGGGGGGGCTTCTTGAAGGAACTTTCGAGATGAGGTATGAACAATGTTTCAAAACTCGCTAAGTCTCTTTCTGCATTCACATAGATTCTACTCTACACGGAAATTTAACAAGCTGACACATTTTTTTATTTTTTCAAAAAGGAACAGAATCTGTTCAGGATTGTTCATACCAAGGAGCATAACAATAACTATAAGGTTTAAATAATCATTTTAGTAACACTTTATTTTGAGGGTCTCTTTTAACAGTAAGTAACTTTCACCTACATGTCAACTAACTTTCGAGAGTATAAGTAGACTCTCTGTTTAACATCTGTTGTCCCTTTATTGTGATAATCTCCCATTCTACTGACTACTTGTAACTTTGTAAGAACATGTCAACTTATTCTAAGCCTAAACCTACCAGTCTACTAATAATCTACTAACACTGTAGTTAGAGTTTGGAGATATTAGGAGGAACATAATGTGATAAAGGGACCATCAAAATAAAGTGAAACCATTGTTTCAATTCTTTGAGAACAGAGAAGCGGATACCACAGCTGTAACGACAGAAGAACAATATCATTTAAATTACTTTTAGAATTTTTTATTTGTATTTTTTTCCAGCTGGTTAATGACAAAAACAGACTGACAAATCAGAATCTACCCAACTTAAAAAAAATAAAATAAATAAAAATAAAAAGATTTCAGTGGCAGACATAAGCAAGCACTTATAATAAACTGAATGTTATTGCAATTGGTACAAAAACTACATATAAAAAGCTCTAATACTTTATAGCTATAATATCTTAAATAAATACAAAGTATACACTAGAACCTGATTATGTACTCAGAATCATATAATGATGATGAATGAAGCTTTTCAAACAACCTTGTTTATCTGGTAGCTTATTCAATGTGTCTGCTGAAGTTTTGATATCAAAGCTGGGGAAAAAGCTAACTGTTACACTTTTTGGAATGAGCTGTTTTCTTTTTTTAGTGTGCTGAACAAGCCAAGATGCTTTCCATGGAGGAAAAAAATAATACATATTTAATGAGAAAATACATAGATGACGAGAAAATGTTAATTTCTTGGGGATAAACTATCCTCTCCACACCAAAAATATCTTATTCATTCTGTACACTGCCAGCAGTTACACTGAGAGTAAATCCATGTGTGATTTGTCACCATTTCCACAGACTTAGACACCCAGGCACACAAGCCCCATCCCTAATGGACACTCTGTGCACGCTAAACAAATCAGGCCCGCACATTACAGCTAGAGTGCTAGACAGAGAGAGATAAAGATGCTAAAGCTAATGGCTACCAACACTCTCTTCTAACACCATGATGGATAACCGTGGGTAACGTAGTTACAAAACTCCCTGGAGGCGCGATCGACAGGCAGCCCCGCAGCTAGACGTCAAAGGACGTTCACATGCCCACAGCAAATGAGTGAATGCATTACGATCCATCATTGCTCAGACACCTTTAACTCTATTATGGAGATGCTTTCACTTAACAGAGTCTAGACTAGGAAAAAACAAACTCATCATCTTCACCTATGGAAGACTGAGTGACGCCTATATGTAATGACTAGCGTAGTTTATACATCTATTGGTGTTGAGGTCACATATCTAGGTCAATAAACACTAGGAGCCGGTTGCACAGTAGAGCTATATTAAGTTTTTTTTTGTTAGTTAACTATTTTAGTTTTATTAATATTTTTATTGGTTAATTAATTAAGTTTAATTAACTTTAGGGGATAGTTCACTGGAAAATGAAAATTATCCCATGATTTACCCCAACCTCAAGCCATTGTAGGTGTATATAACTATGTTTCGGATGAGTACTGAGTTATATATATTTCTTAAAAGCTCTTCCAAGCTTTGTAATGGTAATGAATGGTGGTTGAGATATAAAAGTATAAAAAAGTGCATCCATCCATCATAAAAAGTACTCCACATGGCTCAGATTTTTTTTTAACTGTCCCTTTAAATCCTGAAATTGTAAAAAAAAAAAAAATAATAATAATAGTAATTGGATTCTATTTTGTTATTAAATACACAATTATAATTTAAACAGTGATCAAATCAGATAATAACCTTAAGAATTTATTTATATATATATTATTATTATTTATTTATTTTATTTTTTTTGCCACAGTTATGTACAAAATCAGTTGACAGTTCAAATTAAAATATGAACAAAATATTATAAAAATAAATAATTTAAACTATATGATTGTTGTTGTTTTGAGGACTCCATATAAGAATATACAGTATTTCTGTTATAATTTCTTCAAGTTAAATGCATATACATAAAAATGTAAAATATTTAAAAATTAATTAACTTTAGAGAAAGTTGCTTAACATTATTAAGCACTCTATTTAGATTAAGGATTGTTTAAATATGATGTTCCAGTGAATGATGCAACCCTGACCATTTGACTCAGCATATCCAGTAGTCGCACTAAATTTTCTAGATCATAAACTACCCATTTTCAGTATCTTACAAAAACTTTCAGGGCTCCTACTGATGACACCATGGCTGCAGCATAATTGCGTTAGTCAGATAAAGGTTGGTAACTGTAGCAATGATGTTGGCAGCGATAAGGAACAAGATGAAGCCCATTAGGACACACTTCCTTGGTGAGAGGGAGAGTGAATCTCTCACACATCAGCTGACCTTAATCAGATCTGGGGCCGTCACAGGGTCTCATCTGCACCTTTCATCTGTCTCTCTCCTGCTACCATTCTGTCTGTCACTCCATCATTCCAACCTTTAAATCTCTCCTATTTTTGTGCTGATGAATGCTCACATCGCTCATTCTGTGCACCGCATGCATTACTCAACTAACAGGAGCCAGTGAGGGCCGATCCTGTGATCCTTCAGCATGTCTAACAAAAGGAAACAGACACGGCGGAGAAAGAATTGCGAATTAAGAGGAAATGTGAAGTGGTTTATTGGTAATGCTGTCATGTAAACAAACATTACATGCAGTTCAACGCACTGGCTCACTGCACAACATCATTGTGACATGCGGTTGGAAGCGCAATCATCTGGAAATTCCAGAATTTTCAAGCACATTCTTTAATACCTATTGGTCAGTAGGTTAACCAGCCGTCTCTAAGCTCTGACCTGGCCTCAGACCTTGGCAGAGAGATCTGCTGAAAATCATCCCAAGACCCCCCTGGGTTCACGCTGTGACTTTAGGGCACAATTACGGCCAGTGTTTCCAAACACAGCACACGGTCCGTCATGAGTGACTGAAGTTCACAGCATAATCTGCTCCAACAGAGGGGCCCCTTTTCCAGGATGCGGGTCTTTGATTCTGACCTCATTTAACCTCGCAGTGTCTAAAGATTTTGGGTGGGGGATGGCAGGAACAACATTTTTATGCTGAATATAAGCTTATGTACATCATACAAAGTTGACAAAGAGTTTAAGGAGGACGTTTGGGGAAAGCCTGTTCCTAGTGTTGTCAGTTACAACACAAGGACCAAATGGCTGCTTCCGGCTGAGAAAATACATTCAACTTTTATATTTTATCTCTGCTATCTATGAAGAGTTTATTGTTTAAAAGCAAAGCAAAACAAAACAAAATTCTTTTTATTTTTTATGTGTTATGTTTTTATTGTGTTTTCCAGTATATATATATATATCAAAACAATCCAACTGCAGTCTAATTGATAATAATTGTAATGCATGACAAAAAAAAAAGTTATCTGTTTTTGCAAATGAAATCTTCATGTACCCTGATGTCATGATTGAGCCTCTTCGTGACATAAAGCCAGTGTTTGTGTTTGAGTGTTTATCACTTTTCTTTTATTTAATTGTCATATTTTATAGTTTTCTACAGTGCATAACTGATCCAAAAAAAAAAAAACATTTAAAGTGTTTATTTAGGTTTTTATTGAACCTTAAAATCTGGGCCTGTTATTTGGGCACCCACACCACACTGTGTAAATCATCTTTGGATGAAGATGGAGAATACTATAAAGAACAGCATGAATAGTTACCAGTGGTGAACAAGTGGAGCGAGTGAAGTTGGTATCTAAAGTAATCATTTCTGGATCAGCTGTGGCTTTCAGTGGCTGTGAACCATGAAATCTGGGGCAGGCGCACAACAATTTAACTACTTATTGATTGTATGTTTCTGCCCCCTCTGAAGAGTCCTGTCTGCCAATGAGAAAACTGAGATACCATGCTAAAAATGGTCACTTTTTTGTGAAGAAAAACTATGCGTGTTATTTTTCTTGCTAACACACTATTATTACGTGTAAGTTAAATACAATTTTTTAATCAACTGTCACTTTGAACAAGTAGCAGACTTAGTAGTACCTTGGTGCACTTTTTAGGGAAACACAAAATACGGTTAACAGTGTGTTAACAATGTCGGGGAGGTTTGGGGTTGGATGTAGAGCGTACTGTATTTCCAACATGATAGAGCATTAAATTTTAGCAACATATTTAAAAACATATTTAAATTCTGAACCACTGTAATAAATACCTTTATCAACGTGATAAAATATGCCGGGGTTCACGTATTGAACCTATGTTTTAGAGCTACTCAATGGACATTTCTCTTTGAAAATATGCTGCGTAACATAAAAACGTTGCTGCACAAAAAGTGCACAGAGGTACGTATTTTTATGAGACCAGGTTGTACACTTATATACCTAAGGAGATATCTTATTGATCAAAAGAAATAAGCACACAAAAACTTTCAATAATGATAAATAAAGTTTCTTGACCACCAAATTAGTATAATTATTTCTGAAAGATCACGTGACACTAGGCTGCTAAAAATCCAGCCTTGCCATCAGAAGAATAAATTACATTTTAATATTAAAATAGAAAACTGTAAAAATATGACCAGATGCAACTTTTCTACTTCACCAACAGATAATTCACAAAGTATCAAAGTCATTTTACTTAAAGACCGAAATAAAGTAACGTAAAAATAAATAAATCAAAATAAAGATAATGAGAAAGAGAAAGACAAAATGAAATCTCAGGATTAGAAAAACAGCTTTCAATGGCCAAGAAAAGGTCTGAGTATCGATTTCAGAAAGATACTTGTGGCGTATAAAAACACAGAGGTGGATTTTCTGTCGGCTGATGGCTTAGATGACCTTCTTCAGATCCTCAGAGGAAGTGCAGCAGCTACAAACCTTTCATATCTCAGGCTAGTGACCATTCATATCAAACCCAGTGGTGGGATACAATAACCAGACTGAACCTTATTTTAAAAAAGAAAAGAAAAAGGCCTAACCCTGATCTTAGTTGGGAACTATAATTGGCTTGTAGTCTACCAATATGATTCTGTCAGCTCGTAGGTGATTGACAGCCCTTACTCCCAGAAAGCCTCATTTGTAGAGAGTTTCTTGCTTACTTTGGCAATAAATATCCCTCTCCTCATCTCCCTGGGTAAAAAGAGTGCTCACAAATGTTGTGCTTATATGAACACTGGTGCAAACAAATACATATAAGACTGCTTCTTACAGCAAGAATGTCCCCAGTTGGCACACGGTAGGGACAGGAGGCCTTTCTGTGTGTAGTTTGCATGTTCTCACTGTGTCAGTTTGGATTTACGCCTTATTCTAAATTTTACTCTCAGAACTTGTGCATCACAGACTTGTGCATAGATGAACTGGTTCTTGCCATGAATACAGCCTCAAATACTGGAATAGATCTATCTCTAAATGTCAATAACAATACGACTGCTACAGTATGCAGATTCTGAATCAAGTGTCTCTGAATACAAACACTCTTTTACAAAACAAGAGAGAGAGGCTTATTGATTAAGAGAGGGAAGAATCCATTACTAGGGGTCATTCTTAATCCGGTCTTCCAAAGATGTCACTCTTATTGACCATAGCACGACAAATTAAACAGAGGAAGTGAAGATATGCAGCACACATGCACACACACAAACTGCTCTTCCTAGAGGTTAATACACAAAGGACAGGAAAACATGGACGAAACTAGCTAGAGCAGCGGGAAATAAGAATAAAAGAAATAAACATTGAATTCAAACACCGGAATCTTTTACAGAAAAAGAAATTTAAAAACACACCAAATTGACATGCTGTATCCTCCCTTGGCTATTTTTTCAATACGTATTTTTAACAGCAGACTACGTATTATACAAGCTCCCAATGTCACTGTTTAGTACTTTTTGTTTTTGTATTGTTTATTCTCCACCACAATCTTACTTTTGTTTCTCTTTTTTTAATGCGGAGACTTTCCTGGTAGATGAAACACTTGTGCAAAAGTGCAATCATGTCTTTCAACTTGCTGTTTCATGCAGTCTGTGTAATTATGTACAGTATATGAAATTGTGTGTATTTGTGAATACTAGTTAAGGTGTATGAACTCCAACATGAGTAACAAAACATTTTATAAGACATCTGTGGTAGTAGGTCTATAAACACAAGCAAGAAACTAGTGGGAATTGTAAATTACAGAATATGTCAACATCAAATCATCATCTGTTATGTCTAGTTATCAGTAAAGACAAAATAACCGATACAGTAACTGTTTTACCTTTTTAAATATTTGTCCCTGTCACTGCAGTCATGATGGCTGGAACGTTACGTGTTTCTTTCGACAGCCACATCCTCCCGTAGATGAAAAACATTGAATCTTTTAAGTTCCCCATAGCATTATTACTTTTAAAGATATGTCAAAACTGTAGAAAACGTTGCTTCTATTATTATTGTAGCATGGAGACTTCATCGTTATTTTTTAAAGTTTCTCTCCTGCAGGGGCTGGTGCACTCTCTGGCAGTGGCAGCTCGCGCTGCCAGTTCCGGTGGCATCCC
>JAUCNO010000663.1:1526497-1537969 GCA_032353835.1 Enteromius viviparus | reverse complement strand
CGGCGCTAATCAAAGAACCGGCTTTACTGATGAGATGCGCATAATATATCGTACGATATATATCGTGCAGCCCTAATTGAGGGTTATATTTATATATCCTAACTGTAATATTTTCAAAGTTATATTTTTTATTTTTACACTGTATACTATTTTGTATACTATTTTGTTTTATCAAATCCAATAAATCTCATGAGGGTCTGTATTTATTTCATGTTACATTTATTACAAAATAAAATGAAAAAACTATACAAAAGTATTTTATTTGTCTGCTGTTATTTTTAACTTTACCAGCTGGTGTCGCTGTTGAATTACTTTCTACAAACCATTGAATGTTATACTTTTTTATGTAATATTTTGTAATACTTACACTGTATACTATTTTGTAATAATAATAAAAAAAAATGTATATATATATATATACAAACTGATTATTCCATATTCATGCAAATAAATAAAGAGTTAAATGCGAACTGAGCTGTTTAATTTAGTATAGAATTTTTATGTGGGAACATGTTGTTTAGAGTTGGGAATTCTTTTTTTTTTTCAATTTCTATACAAATAACATGCTTAAATTATGGTGAGTGTTGTACTATGTTTTAACTATAATAACTTTATTTGTTAAAATGCCATATGATTTTTTTTTTTTAAGTTTTGTGTCAAACAATTTTAGAATTAAAAGTAATAATATAGAAAGAATCCTTTGTTGGAAAATACAAATTATATCATATACTACATGCTCTATAGGCCTTAATAGACAATAATAGAAACATTAATATATTTACCAAATATTTTGACTATACTTTACTTTTCCCTGCAGGAAAACAATTTTTTCAGAGACATGAGAACTGTGGCTGTGTGGTGCGTGGTGAAATTAATTTAATTGTATTTTTTTTATAAAACATTGATGCATACCAACAAGCAGACCGAATTAAATCCAGAAAGTTCTCCAGTGGAACCGTTTACTTCTTTCATTTTTGTAAAAAGATAGGACTGTGAAATGTTTTGCACAGAACTTGTTGATGAAAACAAGTGGAAAGCAAGCTGCAGTCACCATATTTGGGTAAGAACTTTTCATTCTTCAGGATGCAACAGTCCACTATATAAGGTTCACCACATGAAAGGATTAATAAAAAGTGATTTATTTTTTGCCATCTAGTCCTGCCTCAAAAATTCATCTTATAATTAACATCAGTATACTTGAAACACTTTGAACATATTTGTTATTTACTGCAGGAAATCCGCCTGAGAGATGTCAGGACTGTAGCTGAATGGTGCAGAAGCACAAAATGGAAGGGGAACATACAATTTCCTGCCATTCTTTCACAGGACCAAGAGCAACAACGTTCAACAATATCTAAATTACAAAGCTGGATGGGTGAATTTGATGAAGATTCTCCAGCTGAACTTTTTACTTTTGTCTTTGAAAGCAAAGAGGATTATGATGTCTTCTGCATCGAAATGCTGGACAGGGGAAAATACAAAGTATTTGTCAGATTTGAGGATGAATGATTATAACATTCATAAAAATGTTTTTAAAAAAATCATTAAAAGGAAAAATCAATAAATCAATGACGAAATTAAGGTGTTTCTTTAATGGTTACATTATATTTCACTAGAATAGTCTAACTATGTGTGTATGTATGTATCTGGTATCCCTCGGTGGGGATAAAAGAGTCGTTCTGAATCAAAGGATTCGCAATACGTCATCCAGCTGGAGCGCTAGCGATCCATTATATTATGCAATGGACTAAAAAGCCGGATTTTTCAAAAGTATCCCCTCTGCTATTTTCACAAATCGCACCTGGATCATACACACACAGAGACATATACATATATATTTGGTATGTGGTCTATATATATATATATATATATACACACCGACACATATCTCAATGATATATATCATATATCGATCGTGACTCATAAACATAAAACATATAGCAATGGGGAACTGGGGGAACTGCATCATGATTCAATAATATTAAATAAAAAAAACAGCACCGCATGCGGAACGCCACTGGCAACGTTTCGTTTCAATAAACAGCAAAAGCTACGAAAAAGAAGTGGCATCTTCCCCGGAAATGGCATTGCAAGCTGCCACTGCCAGTAGCGACTACTGGCAGTTGTCATCGAAAGTGGCATCGCGAGCTGCCATTGCCAGTAGCAACTACTGGCAACTGCCAGGAACGCTGGCAGCTGCCAATAGCGACTACTGGCAGCTGCCAGAAATTCTGGCAGCTGCCAGCGGAAATCTCTGGCAGCTGGGGATGCCACCGGAACTGGCAGCGCGAGCTGCCACTGCCAGCAATCGCTCTTGCTCTCTCTCTTTTTCTCTGGTTCAAGGAAAACGCAGATTTTTTTCATCAAAACTATTTATAGCAATGATTGTTATGTTGTTTCCAGTCGAGTCATTTAGCTTATCCGCATGCGCACTGCATAAAATATATACTGAGGAAATTACGAAAACTGCACCTTTTGCGGCCAAAATGGGTCTCCAATTTGATAAATGTAGTGCCTACATTTTACTAAAGTCACTAAATTGTCACCGGTATGTGCGTAACAGGACCTGAATGCCAAGGATGGGTGGTTAATTGTGGCCGTTAATGTTAACATTATGCCCCACAAATAAAACAATGCATGGGAAATGGCTTTGGCGTATTAGTTGCAGTGCACTATGCAACAAGCTATAGAAAAAGCATTTTTCGAAAAAGCATTTTTTGCGTTTGTATTTTTTTTTTATTTACACAATTATTTTAGGTACTGTATGTATACATATATTGTACACAGTGCGATTTTTTTTTTTTTTAATGATTGATTTTGAGGATTACAATCCTCGGATGGAGGGGGACCTTCCCCCCCCGGGATTTACGCCTATGCTTGTGTTGCATTTGATTTGTTACCCCTGAGTCCATCCTCACGTTCGTGTATGTTACTATGTGAAGTATGCTTGTTTTCAGTATATCATCCTTCCGAATGTGTTTAAAGCCCCGTTCACACTAGCAGCAACTTCTGTCGCACCATGTCGCCAGAAGCACCGTTCAAGCCCTGTTCACTGAAGTAACAGAAGAACAATGTGATTAAAAAATTAAGAATGCACAACAATAATGAAATAATATTTTTCAAATAGGTCAAAACACACATTTGTGATTAGAATATGTACACAAAAATAGCCCAATGTCAGTGTTGCCAAGTTTCCAGTTTTCCCGTGAATTTGGATACATTAAAAATGGGTTGTTTGTTGTGTCTGTGGATTGAATCAACCACAGTAACATGATATTCAGCCCCTGAAGTGCAAATTCTTTTGCCACGATTTGACTAGTTTTGAGTTGGCCTAGCAATTGAGTGGGTTTGGCTGTGAAAACCTGCCAACCCTGAAAACTGATCTAAAGTTCTGTGGCTGGTCAAACTGGTGTGTTCTCTTTGATGGCTGCCCTCTTCGATTGCCTGTGCCCTTGTCCAATACAGGTGAGGCTCTGAATGTAATCTTCCTGTGTCAGACAAATCAATCTTGTCGCTGTCTCTCAAGTTAAGCTTGGTCCCATGAGTGCATCTCTATCAGGTCTTAAAACCCTGAGCTCAGCACAAGTTTGGCTCTTCACACACACACACACACACACACACACACACACACACACACACAAACACACATGTGTTATAATGTTCTCTGTATTATGTTTCCTTCAGCGCGGCATGATAATTCACTGATATAGTTCAAGTGCACATGCAAAATGGTCAACATCTAAGGTAGTAGTAGGTCTACTTCAAATAACATGTTGACTTGTGTGTGCATGTGGTGGCAAAAAAAGTGGTTTTCTGCAAAAGAGTGGCTTTTTATTGATCCAACCAAAAACCTTTTCTCTTATAATACCCTGCTTTTACAGCCTCGTGCTCTTGCAAATTATTTATCTTTCAAGAAGAGTTTTAGAAGCTCAGTGGTGATAATGTAAGAATAATGCGACATGATGTAGCTAGTTTATAGCCTATGTTTAGCTTTTTAATTCTGGCAATCAAATTTAAGCTTTAAAATTCATAAAAGTTAGGTTGATTTGTGAAGATTATCATGATGAATAAAACATGTATGATTCATAAACTTTTGTTTGGTCACAGAGCTTATTTTCTATAATAATCCAAAAGCAAATGAAAAATTAAATGGGGCTTTTGTTGAGTGAACCAGGATGATGCTAATTTCTCAGCTGGCCTACAAAAAAAATATGTAATCACTGCAGCAGTCTATAAAAAAGAAAAGAAAAGAAAAAAGAAATATATTTTTCAAAATCTAATTTGGTCATATTTTGATTCATTTGGTCCTCCTGTATAAAACCTAAACTATTTTTGTTGTGTGACATTTTTCAAATACCACATACTCAGTAGGGTTGCCTGGAATGTGCTAATACATATTTAATGGAACCAGTTTTAACATCCTCACTTGGGATTGATAATTTCTTATACATTTTTTCAGTCAGAAAAACACTTAAAGAATTCCCTCTTATGACAGACTTGCAAGACAAAGTGACCATTCCCTGCTCCTGTGGACGGGCACTGGGAGTTTGTGTCCATCTTATTAGTGTGCAATATTATCATATTTCACGGACGAGCAGTCCAGAGAAGGTAATTACCTGCTCCGTGCTATTAAGCCCTGTTTTATTCCATTCATTTTCGCCTGGCCAAGTCAGGCAAAGGGCCGCTGGCATTTATTTCCCGTCTGTAGATTTATGAGAACCTCGGCTCAGCCAAGCCATAAAAAATCTAAGGAGGAAAAGCATGTCCACATGAATGTGAAGGAGAACGCTATAAACGTTCACACATTTACGTGTGATTTTTCACAGCAGTGATATAAACAATTTCATAAAACAACTTATTTTTATGTATGAAATGCAGCTGGGTTTGCGGTCATATTGTCCCCCTGATGAAGAAGAGTGCTCTACAAGGTGAAAAAAAAGGAAAGCTAACTGTGATCTGATTTCAAGCCCGGTGTTTGGGAATCAGGCTTCTCCTGTAGTTTTTTTAGTTTAAACATGTTTCCTACATTTTGCAAAGCATTTTTCATCTTAAAAAAAGGCTTAATATCGGATGCGCATCTGAAGTCAAGTAGTTATTGTAAGTTCCTGCAACGTTCATTCCAGTCACAAGCTTTATTAAGAATATAATTTCTATCTGCCTTACGAGTGGTGACCCAACAGTGGCCCGTACAAAAAGAGAGAAAATCGAGAAACAAAGTAAGACACCCCAGCGTCCTGTGTCTAAAATGACATGATTGTGCTGCTCTAATTATATTATTATACCATAGTCATTTTAGTTTGTGTCACTCTGGAGCTGATGTGGTGAAGTAGCCTATGCTTTTACATGTGTTTTTTCTACCAACCTTCCAGAGTGCTAGTGGTAAAACTGGATTGGTATCACCCTGCTGGGACTGACACTGAGACTTATTCTCTTTACACTATTAAAGTTTAAAGTTTGGGTTTAAAATGCACTGCCTGCTTTATGAGGAACTTCTGTAGTATCTCTAAAAGAGAACTTCACACAGAGAAACATGTGGTTATTTTTTATCCTGAGACAATTTAGTTGATCTTGAGCTAATTTCAAGGTTTGAATCAGCTTTAATCAGTTGTACATTCACAATGAACTTAACCCTACTGCTATAAAACTGTTAACTGACATTCTTGTGGTTAGCTAGAAATGGTTCTCTAGGTTAGTGTGCCACTATGTGGTGATAGTGTGATACTGCATGAAAGCACTTTCACCCGTTTTAGATCATCCAATTCTCACTTTTTTATTTATATTTTTCACAATTTTATTTATATTTACAAATATTTATGGAATTAATTTATTAACAGACAATAATAAAAACAAATTGTTTTAAATTACACTCTCGGTGGAAAGACCACACGGCTGAATTGGTCAAAATATATAATATATCATTTCTATTGTATGCAATTAAAAGACAAACACATAGTTCAGTCCTAGACTCGGATTAAATAATATCTGTAGTGCTTTGTCTCACGACCCATCATAAGTACATTCGATCTTACTGTAAACTATGAGATTAACTGGATACTGTAGATCGTGCAGTTGTTTTCAGGTTTCCCAGCTGATATTTTCTAAGTCCTTTCTTGCTTTTTTTCCCTATTTTTCTTATCATCATCTTTGACAGTTTTTTGGTTGTGCCGGTCACTCTCATTGTTCTTGTTGTTGTTGTTGTTGTTTCTGTTGTTGCAGTTGTTTCACCTGTCCCACATGTTATTGCAGTCAATTCTGAGATATCTTTTGACACTGAAACTGTCAGGAGCGCTGTGTTGCTGATCTTTGGCTCTGGTCCAGATGTTTTGACTGTTGTCACTATTGGCGGTACAGCTGTACTTGTGCTGGTCTCTGGTCCAGATGTTTTGGTTGTTGTCTCTGTTGGAGGGACAGATGTACTTGTGCTGGTTTCTGGCCCAGATGTTTTGGTTGTGGTCTCTGTTGAAGGGACAGTTTTACTTGTAGGTGGTGGATTTGTTCTTGTGCTGGTCTCAGTCTCTGTTTGCTGTGTTTTGTCTGTTTTATTTGTAGTTGGGATCAAGTTTGTTGTACTTGTTGGGCACTTTATAGTACTTGTAGATTTAGTTTTTCTCCTATCCACTATCTCCATTGCATATTTAGCCCATTCACTCTCTGGATCTGAACAAATAACTTTGTTTTTCTTGGTGTAGAATCTGAACATGGGAAAAAAATTAAATACTTGACATTTTGGCACTTCATCATTTAATTATATAACCATTTACAGAATTTATGTTAAACTTCAAATTGTTATATATTATGATAACTTTGAACTTGCCTTATAGCTCTGACAGGACACCGTGCTCTTTCTTGTATATCATAACTAACAATGAATCCAACTGGTATTTGAGTGTTTGTTACAGAAAGGCAGCACTTTGGTGGAGGTCCATCACCTAGATAAGCACATCATTGTATTGATAAGAGTACTCACTGGATTCACATCACAAAATTCACACATGTACATGCACTGTCTTAAGCTACAACATCAGCACAACCTCTTTATATTTCATATTTACAAAAGCCAAACCACAATAATCATCTGAAGAGTTAAACAATTAAAATAATCAAATCTCACCTGCTACCGCAACACTCATCCATCCTATAGAGAAAAGAAAGACAGCAAATAGAGTGAACTTCATCTTGTTCTCTTGCTCACTTCTAACTATGAAACTTTCTACTGGGCTGCAGGGTCTACATTGAAGGAGGTCTTTCAGCCCACAAAGCTCACCACCCTCTGCGATCACTTTTCTTCGTCACCTAGGCCCACAGACACCTCAGTCGGGGACAGGAAAGAATGAGTGATGAGTGATGAGTGGAAGACCAGAAGTGAGAGAGAAAGAGATGCGTTCAACCACACAGAGGAAAGTAAGGGGTTACAAAATGCACAATGAGCATTCATCATGGTTCCATACTGTTCATTGTGGCCTAAAATATTGGTCAAAGTGACAATTTAGTTATATGTATGTTCTACACGTAAGCTTAACTAGGAAATAGCTCATCTGTTTGTACTATTATTATTATGACTATAATCATCTTTGCAATCATTATTATATATTATTTTTAATTAAACAAACAAATATTAAATAAATAAATAAAATGAACCCTTAAACGTATTAAGTGCTCTTAAGTGGTACAATACCGGTGAAAGTTAATTTTACCTTGGTAATTTAATAAAGCATGGTACTGATTCTAAATCATTGTATTCATTTATGATATTTATTTTTTATTATGTTTTTATTTAGTTTTTGTTATAGATTATAAATTATATAAAACAATAATATGACTGAAAAATATATCAGATTAAAACACATGCTAATTTCATTTTCTTTCTTTTTTTTCTACATGGTACTTAAAAAAGTATCATGTTGTTTTCATTATTTGTCTAAGAAACAGTATTTCCAAAAATGTGGTAATACTTCAGTGTGTTTTTTACAGTATAAAGTATGTACAGCTATACCTGACTACGTTCACAAACTACTGTCTGTAAACAGAATTGGTCTGACTTATGTCACATGACGTGCTAGCTTACGGCAATAAATATGCCATATGCAACAGATAAGGTGGACAAAAGAAAGCTTTTGAGTTTAACAGCAATACTAAAACAAGTCAAAATGAGAGTGCATGTATCTAAAAATGGAACCTTTATGCACTTTGCAAGCATTAGGTATAAAATGTGGGTCTGTTAAACGCTTGTGGAAACTACAGAGGGTTAAAGGGGCTATGATCATGAAACCACAAACGTTTTGTTCAGTCTTACTGGGATCTTCCACGTCTCAGAAAGACCTTAAAACAAAACCAGCTCCCACCCAGAGCTCACCTACACTTAATACAGAAACACGTGAAGATGTTTTATGATGCAATTTTTCTTTATATGACATTCTGTTCAATGCCATACACAAAGTTCAATGCGATTATACAAAATGTTTCAGGTTTCATAAGGTTAACATTTATTTGTATACTACAGCCCTATTTACTATGGTGCAGTGGTCCTCTCTGGTATTATATGAAAGTTAATATGAAAGCATAAATGAACAACCACATGCGCATTTCCTGTTTCAAAATCACATACAAGAAGCAGGGTGTATGATGTCCTCAGAGCTATTTGTAGAAAGTTCTGGTGTTAGATGCGAGATGACAGACCACAGCATCACACTCTGTACTGCGAAAGGAAGCCCTGACAGCTCTGCTGCACCTAACTATGCACTATATGCTTAGTTCTAGTAAACCAAAGAACAGCCGGTGGGCAATGTGCTCATCTTCAGCTTTCAGTATTGCTGACCAGAATTACATAAATTTGACCTGAGTCATTGGAAAAGATTAGAGTTGTATTATAATTATAGTTACGGTCAGGATACGGGATAACACTCGATGTTCTTGCTCTGAGTTTCAATCAGGGTACAAGCAGTGGTGGAAAAAGACCCATACTTAAGTAAAAATACTGATAATATACTTGACATATTGAGGATGTTTAACCCCAAAATTAAACTTCTATCATTTACTCAGCCCCAAGTTGTTTTAAAAATGTTTTTTTTTTTTTTTCTGTTTTGCAGCACAAAATAACAAAAAATAAATTCGACATAAAAAAAATACACTGAAAGCAAAGGAGGTTAATGTTGTTTTGATACCAGCTATCTTCGTTATATATTATTTGAGTGAAAGTAAAAATAAAGTAAGTTAAGTATAAATAGAAGAGGATACTTTAAAATAAAGGAGAATACTTTTTTTGCGCAAAGAAACCAGAAATAACATAATTTAACTGTACTTTTCTTCTCCCCTGACTTCTGTCTGGTATCACAATGCACCGTATACGCAAGCTTTAACGCATTTATTCAACCTTGTTGGTTTATTTAGCCTTGTAACACACGCATGTACACAATCTGCGTGTTTACACCTAGTGGATAGTGTTTGCTTACATTATGGTGCTCTCTAAAATGGTGGCAGACGTAAGTCAGGGGAGAAGTATTAACCTATCCTCCAACTAATATGCCCTTATGTGTTTGTTTAACAGCGGTGAAATACAACCCATCAGAGCGTATACTAAAATTGTGCAGTTAAAATTCAGTTTGTAGAATGATGTGTTATAAGAGGGGAGTGATCATGCGGTTATGGATTCGGATCCAGAGAACGCATGGGCTCATAAAACCCTATAAATCATGATTTTGCACAATTTTTGTAACCGGCAGGTTTAGGGGTGGGTTAGTATGGTCATCCGTACAATTTAAACCTAGTTAACTATGTTTTAATCACTGTGACATCATTGTAAAAATAACATTTAGACAAAAGACGCATTTTGATTGGTAATCACATACGTCATTTCATGACACTGTCATTATTTTTACGCCTGCTAAAGGGTGCATACCGAACTACAGAAAGGGTGCATACAGAATTCTGATGACCCCCCTCCAGAGAAATATGGAGATGAATGCCATCAGTTCATAGACATGTCTCAATCTGCTTCCATCCTGCGGCCATGCACAACTGTGCATTTTCTTATAGTGTGAAGGATGTCCCAACTCACCAAAAAGCCAAAGCCTCAGCAGCAGTGTGATCTCTTGGCATCTTTGCAGCTTGTTCTTACCAATAAGTTCTTAAACTTTTGTTTCCAGGTTTAGCTTGTCATCAGTTCAAAGCCTTGCACACAGTCATCCAAACCACAGCCATGCGTGAGGTACTTTAGAGTACACTTCATGGGGGGAAGGGGAGTGACACATTCCAATGGGCCACCCATTTACAAATGAATGGGAGACAATTGAGGCCTTGAGACAAAGAACCATGTTTTCTTGGGAGTCAATTTTTTGTTTTCAAATTTTGAGTAATTTTTTTTCATTTGGATTGTTAGTTTAAATCCAAGGGGCCATTTGGCCTACCTCTGGTAGGGCTGGAGGGGTCAGAAAAACTGGTAGTTCCAGTGTTAAAAGATTATTGTTTGTTTTGAACCCCTTGACTCCTGCAAACTCCTTCATCCACCTTCACGCACTGTAACAGATTGATCGACCATATACAGCCAGATGAAATGGGCAGAGGATCGTCTCTGTGAGCTCCACCAGGAAGATAAGCCATTGAATCAATATGTGGAAGTAGTGTTGAGCATTTTCCATTGGTGAGTTGGAGTGAGCCTTCTATTAATATCTACTTTTGGATGGGACTTCAAGATGATTTGTTTTGTTTGATTCGTACCAGCGATCTTTATAGACCAGTTATTGAGCTTCTAAATTTAATCCTAGAGTTAAAAAATTCTGAGTTTCATGTTGATTTTGAAGAATCTTTTTCACCTCCCATCCAAAAGCAGAGAGACACTCCAGCTCACCACGAGCCGGACTCCTCCACATACTGTCCCAATGTGCTTGCTCTCCTTCTGACCATCTTCCTATGCTCGTCCATCTCCGTGCCCATGCTTCAAGACCGCCCCTCCGAGCTCTTCATGTCTGCGGTGCGACAGCACCAGAATCCTGAGCACTTGATCCTATTCCCTGCGGATTCCACTGAGCAATAGCGGTCAGGAGTGCGTCCACTAACTCCAGCGTGTGGCCAGAAGAGGCCTACCAGGACCCCACTGATTCCAGTCCGCTGGCAATAAATCCACTTCTCGATTAATGGCAGGAAGGGCCAAACCAGTTCCATGTGGATTCCAGTCTGCTGTTCTTAAAGCCTGCTCCAGAGTTTAATTCAGAAGTGCTGATCTCAACCACAGTTTCTGATACTCGGCAAGGAGAGCCAATCTCGATTCCAGTTCCTGAATCTCAGGCCAGAGGGGCCGATCTCGATTCCAGTTTCTAAATCTTGGCCAGAGTCACAACTCTACATTGTGAACTTCAACATTGTGTAATCCATAACACTGCATAATACATCGTTTATCATTACTTAACCCTTTTACACGTACGATCACACCGGTGTGATCAGGCTTGGCTGGTCACTGGAGCGTACGATCACACCGGT
>JAUCNO010000663.1:1509204-1526397 GCA_032353835.1 Enteromius viviparus | reverse complement strand
CGTGCAATGATGACGCAGTGAATAGTGACGATTCTCTCTGACCAATCAGCAGTCTGCTGTGTTTTCACGTCACATTTAATATCGCCTCAGTTCGCTTGGAACCTCGCCGGAGGTGGTACAAAAAAAAGTACCTGGAAGCCGGTACAGGTACAACTTTTACACAGTGGAAAACCAAACAGAGTCGAGCCGAGTCGAGCCGAGGCGAGCTGGTACTGTGTAGTGGAAAAGCGCCATTAGATTCCCAGCAGAAGTTTTGCTTCTCCTCAGTTGACCTCACTCATTAGCAGAATCTTGGATTTGTGCCCTATTTTAGTGTTGTTTTTGAGGTTTGTGTTTGGATTATTGTACAGTTTTTTTTATACAATCCATGATGCCATGTGTCTAAACAAGATGTCCAGGACCTTTGGTGGTCTTTGGAGATTCTTAAGTCACTTAAACTCTCCTTCTAACAATGCAGATTGATAGATTAATTTTCACAGGCTTCTATATTGTGCCCTTAATACCTGTGTACTTACATAGTAACTAAATGTGTACGGAGTATGTAACTACAGCGTAAGAGCATGTGTAAGTACAAATGTGTAATAGGACTAGCAGCACTGTACCCTTTATATCACATAAACAGTTCCTATGATTTTACCATGTAATTACTCTGATGTTACACAGTAAGTTAGGCTTTACATATAAATTGTGGTTGGTTTCCAGAACGTTTCTAAGGAGTTACCATGTTAGTACACTCGTACAGTGGTACACTAACTCCAACTTTACATGTCCCTAAACCTACCGGTTTCCCCCCACTGGAAAAAAATGTTTCTGTAAAAAGTCCTTGGATGGAAGTGATTATTGATATGATATTATTATGCAAATTAGACTGGTGTGACTGTTTACATTGAAATATCACACCCCAACACTTATGAAATAATGGCAATATCATTACTCAATATATAATTTAATTAAAAAATAATTTATCCAAAGTGACCTCAGTTAAAGCAATGGAGAACCTGGGTGAGTGTGATTCACCAAGTACAAGATGTTCCTGGATCAACATTTTTGTTGATCCTGGAACGACATTCCAGTCAACTAATCAGATTTGGTGGATAATTTTTCAAGAAATGTCTGTTTTAGGCTTATGATTAGAGTTAGATGCTTCTACATCCTTGTTAAACAGCTATCATTTCCTGGATCAATGTCTTTTGTTGATCCTGGATCAACATCACTGTCCAAAAATGGGTTAGGGTTAGGGTTAAGTTAGACTTTTCCCAATCTTTACCACTAAAACTACACCTACACAAAATTTATTCCTAAAATAGATATTTCCAGAAAAATTATCCCTCAAATCTGATTGGTTGGTTGGAATATTGTTCCAGGAACACCTTGTATTTGGTGAAATCACGCTAACCGGAGGACCTGCTGAAGGGGTACCCTGTGCATCATACAGTAACGTCAAAGGGTCCTGTGCAAGTGGAAATATGAGTTGGGAGTGAGATTGTATTGTGCTACCATAACATGTGATTTAAAGTTACATCGCAACACTGAACAAGAGTTTAGAGGTATCATAAAAGATTTGATCAGTCCACTTGGCAGTGTGTGAATATTTGAGACAGCAATTTTGTTTTTGTCCTTTGTCCTGTAGAGAAAAGCAACAACACAGGGCACTGGTAAATAAATGCCTATGATATTATAAGAGTAATCTTTTACATTCTCCCTTCCTCTGTACAATGACATGACACTAACCTGAACTCAAGCCACTATGCACATGCATATTATTACTGACTGTATTGAAGAGTTGCAAAAGTAACACCTACCCTCCCACTGCAGCACAGAAGAGCAGCATCCTTCACACTTCTAATGTGAGGTAAAACATCAAAAACTTTACAACATTTGGCCGGGCTAAATATTAAATTCAGGGCTTTAAATGTGGGCTATGGACCCCTGGGGGTCCATGAAGGTAATGCAGGAGGTCTGTTAACATGTTTGCACATACTTCTCAAAACATGCATAATATGTGCCTATGCCAGAATTGATTTCTAAATGCTCATTTAAAGTGTGACACTTGGAAATCCAAAACGCCAAACTTATGTGAATGTAATATAGGAAAATATTTAGTTAGGTTTTAAAAGATTATAATTATAATAGCCTAACTAATATAATATTCAAAGCTATAAAAGCAGTTGGTAACTGATTACAAGCATTTCTAGACACCTTGGCTGCGGGAAGGTGTTGAGGAGAGTGTGTCAGGTCTCTTGGTGCACCGGGCATGCAAAATAAACAAAATAAAAGCAAAAAATAAATAAAGTGTGAGATATTATACAAAGTCTCAGCTTTCAAATTTTGTATGTTGTAATGCGTAAAACAATAAATATAATGTTGGCGTACTTTTAATTTGGCATTATTTATTGTAGCGCCTCAGTTACAGAGTTGCGACACGTGGTTCATGGAGCGCTCAATAGTTCCAAAAAAACAGCACCATCAATACATTTGCATGGGTTAAGCAGGATAGATGACAGCTTCACTGTACACATATTTTCAGCAACTATGATTAACAGTACTGCATAGCATGCATTATTACGTTGATGACATTTACAGTATGGTTCTATTCTGGAGAGTGATGGGAAAGGCAGTGTTCTGAATTGTAGTTCTATATATAAATATATATATATATATATAGTTTTTGCTAAATGTGAGTCTAAATCATCACTTTTCCACAACATTCTAATTTATTGAGATGCACCTAGTAGTTTCTCTAAAAAATATTGTACTGTAGGTCATATCTGCTTACTTAAGTTTTGCAATTTTACCAATTTTGCAATTGAATAAATATTTAGACATGATTAAACCATAGGTTTTTTAAATGTGAAATTAAAAAGTTAAGAACTTGCATCCTTTTTTTAGTTTTAAATAATACTCGTATAAGTTCACACATGTGGATATTAATGAATGCAATACTGAATTTAACCCAAGATAAGTTTAAAAAGGAGCTTAAAAGGCAGTGAAATGCATTTAACAAAAGATTTTTATCCCCTTAAATGCACAGTATGTACATATTGATTGACATTTGATCTCAATCAATATTGCTCAATCAAGATCTCAACCACTAATTTCTTCCCCTACTTAAGTTGATAAGGTTTTAGTGGGGCGTCTATGGACCTCTGGGGGTTCATGAAGGTAGTGCAGAGAGTTTATGGAAAGATCACAACAGTTGGTTTAAAACACATCTGAGTATTTGAGTATTACAGAATGTATTTATTATTATTTATTAACCAGTTTACATTCTTGCTACAAATGATTATGAAAGGGTTTGTTTATGCAGAGCGATAACATTACCAGTAACAGACATATAATTTACATTTAAAATGTTGGCTTAGCTAAAAAAAAAAACATAGAATACATTATATAAACCTTCTACACATTTTTCCTAATTTATTTGGGACCCTTATGAACCCCCATTTGTGGTTGTCTTTTGCTTTTCCTTTTACTTGTCCTGTTGTCAGTCTGTTGGCTATTTAGTGGCAACTCTGTTGCTGTTCCTGGATCTGCCCTTTGTTTGCTCATCTCGGTCGATGCTCCTTCTGCAGATACAGCATGCTACTCTC
Organism: Enteromius viviparus; assembly: GCA_032353835.1. Lineage (NCBI taxonomy): Eukaryota > Metazoa > Chordata > Actinopteri > Cypriniformes > Cyprinidae > Enteromius > Enteromius viviparus. Next base: position 1,522,807 of record JAUCNO010000663.1, on the reverse strand, counting down.
TGGCCCTCTTCTTTACTTCATCCACCTTCCCTATAGCTCTCTTTGTCCAGTCACCACTAGGATCGCAACATAGTCTTTTTCCAGATACTGTTTGGATCCTGGAAAAAGAAAAGGATATATACTTTTTAGGTACTTCTACCACATAAAACTTCATATCGAAATCGTTCTGCTGTCATTATTGAAATTGATGTATTTCTAGCAAAGTCAAGCAGTTTATCTAATGACTTTGTATAGGGACTTGCTACTGCACTTTACTTACACAACTGCTTTTATGGGACACAGGCCTGCAGTTTGTATTTTGTAGTTCAATACTTTGTCCAAAGATGGTTTTATGCATCCTATTTTAAGGCAACAGCTCACTGGACGTCCAACTGTACATGTAAAAACAAATGCTGACAATTTAATTGCTTTGATTAATCCATGTTTAATCTCATATACTTTAAAAAAACGTTTTCATTTTATTTTCACACAAGTCAACATGTACACAAAACCACCCAGTTCTAATGCAGAGTACACAGAGGTAAAATCAAAAAACCACATATGTGCAGGCTTTAACTTTACTCTCACTTCATTTCATACCATACCACAAATCATAAATGCACCCTTATTCACAGAGAAAAACTCACCAGCAAACACACTGAAGGACCCGAAAATTATCCAAAAAACACAAGCCGTGAAAATTAGCATCACCTTGATCAAGTCTTCTGGCCAAACTGCTCAGACCAACTTAAATGACAGTATTAATAAAGCAGGAGGAAACCACATATCTGCCTACCTTCCAGAGTCTAGACCTTTGACATAGATGACCAGTGGAAGACATGACTGCATATAATTCATTTCCCCACAGACTGGAATAAAATAACTGTGTTCAGAGTGATAAACACAAAATGACTAATCTGGGAATCATTTTTAATTTATTCAGAAGTTTATTTTGTTGTTACTTTTCCTCTCTTTTTTTTATTACTGAAGAAGAAGCTATGCTAGCTACCCAATAGTTTTATTTGTGGTTACATGGGGGCTTAACGGAAGAAATGACTGCAAGGGGGCTTCAGCCACAGTTTATTCACCCACAGTCTAGGATAAAAGTCATCAAACAAAGTGATAAAGAATCCCCAGTGCTTCGAATGACAGAACATGCAGCTGACAAACATTTTTATCCAAACTGCATTGCATGGTGCATTTTATTTATTTTTTTGTCCATTTCAAGCATTTCCAGGTAATTGTACCCAGGACATTAAATTTACTAGCGCCATCTACTGTTTGAGCAACAGAAACACTTAGTAACTAAATGTGCATATTTACACTATTCAAAAGTTTGGGATTGGTAAGATTTGTAAATGTTATTGAAAGTCTTTTGAGTGGCTTATGCAAATGATTGCATTTATGTGATCAAAAATACTAACATTCTGAAATATTAATAGACTATTATTCAAAACACTTGTTTGTATAAATGTAAATTTTAATATTTTTGTGAACAACATTATATATTTTTAAGGGCATATTATGCAGGATTGATTACACATTCTAATTTTCAGCCTGAAACAATATTGTTCAACTAATACCCAGTATGGGTTTTTTAAAGTCAAATAATAAGATGTTCCATTACGGTCAACTGACGGTCAACGTGACTAAAGAGTGGACCATCAAAAAGAGAGGAAAATGAGAGGGGTAAAAGACAAACCGCATGCAAATATGTAAAACAGCTCTTCCGTCAATAAGCCACAGGTACACTTTCACCGTCACTCTAAACCAAATACAACCCTCACATATGAAACTGCTCCTGGGCTTATCTACACACGACTGTACTTCCTGTGTCATCACACATACAATATAACATCTGTCAAAGATGCATTGATGTCTGTTATACCTCTAAATTAGTGAATAAAGAAAGCTACGCATTTGCTTAGCTAAAAGAGAATTCTAATGCGCAATAACATACATGGAAACTAAATAAAGGGGGGAACCCCTCCAAAGCAATTCTAGGTCTGCATTTTTAAGCGGTTCTTCCTCCTTCAGTTTGGTTGGCAACACTCATGCCGATGCAAAGGCTCAGAATCCCCACCGTGAACCCACATATGAAGCTCTCACAGTGAGGTTTTGTTCTCTCACACCCTCTACTACTACTAACATGGAAAGCACTGTGTTAGGGAGCATCAGTGGGCCACACATATATGTTTCCATCCTATCATAGTCCTTGATTGTTTATTAAGGTAATCTTTGAAAAATTGCTTATAATGTTCCTCATTTATAAGTTGTTTTGGATGAAAGCATCTACTAAACTAGTAAATGTAAATGTTATGGCTAGAAGGTTATTAGTTCTCCAGTCCAGCAGAATGCAGTGTCGCATTGTGTTGTTCTGTTGCTTAAATTCATTAATAGTTTCCACAATACTAATATCTTGCTTTATTCTGTGCCCCATGGGCCAGAGCAGGCAGAAAGTTGAATTATTGCTATTTAGCACAGCTGGAAAACCACAAGGAGGTAAGTAAGATGATGACTGGCCAAATTAACCACAGGAAAGAAACGAGGACATTCGCTATTCCTCCGAACTGGGGAAGTGGGTGTTTAGAAAAACAATGACCTACTAAAGCACGTAATAATTACTAATTAAATAAAATTTCATTGTAGTTATGACTCCTTATTTCAAATACAAAATAAGAATAATCACAGATGCTACTTTAACTAAGCAACATATAGCATTGACATTAAGCACAAATAAAACGCTATTCGGTCTAAATAAAAGTACATGTTATTTGTACTAAAGGTGAAATATCTTCGATGTAGCCAGTAGAGTTAGTCAAAGTAGCCTTTATAAAGTTGTTGTTTTTTATGTAAGGAATTTATTATGAAGATAACTGAAAATGTAACTGTATGTTGTAATAATTTGCTGCTTATTAAAATTTAAGGTAGTTGTTAAGTTTAGGTATGTGATTGAGGGATTGAGGGATCTAAAATATGGTCAAGAAAAATATGTGCAATAAGAACAATAAAAGGCTGATATGTAATATGCAACTAGATAAAGCAAGAATTGGCCCCTGAAATTAAGTGCTACCACTGTATAATTTGTCTATTCAATGAATATTCTTTAAATCTACCACATAAATATTGTATAATTCTTAATGCCTTGGGAAGTTTTCATGTTTTCGGTTCATACAGTGCAGGGTAGAATTTAGTCAGCGGCATCTAGATCTGGTATACCGTTGCCTGAGACGTTGCATTACTCATAAGTGGTTAAATTACTGTACCATATTTACAGTTTGAAGAAAATAACATTAAAGTTAGTTAAAGAATCCCCAATATTTTCTGGAAAATAATTAATTAAAGGTACATGTATTAAAAAAGCACTTCAAAGTAGTCTGACGCAGAGGATTTTATTTTATTTGACAACATTGTCTCCCCATACAGAAAAATAAAAATATATAAACATATTTTAGTTTAAATACATATATATACACACATAATTTAAATTATATAAAGCAGATTATGAAAATGCAATCATTCTTCTTTTTAAAAAAGTAATCCTATACATTGAAATAAAAAAAAAGAAAGAAATTTCTTCCACGATCCAACTGTACAGTAAAGTAAAGTGCAATAAAGAGAAAACATTTAATCAATAATTTCATCCAAAGGGGTCTGCGTTTAAATCTGTGTCGAAAACTGAGTCCTGTTTGTGGTGGAAGTATTCACTGGAACCGCTGTCACAGGATGATGAGCATTTTTGTTTGATTCTGGCTTAGGTTTGTTCTTTGCATCCAGGTACTTCATTGATTTAATGGCCCATGGTGAGGTGGGATCCGAGCAGATTACTTTCCCACGTATTGTAAGAAATCTACAGAATGAAACAGAAGAGAATATTATGACAATTTCCCAATCACATTATATAACAAGATCAGCTTAAATAAAGCTTATATTCTACATTTAGTTATTCTTAATTATACTAGATAAATCAGCAACAATTTGATTAGATTCTCACCTGGCAGCATTTACATCAAACAGGGGTTTGTGCTGGAGTGTATAACTAACTAGATTCCTTTGAGGAACTTTAATATCTCTAGTCTTTAGACAGCCTGTTGTAATAGGACCCTCAAGTGCTGTAGGTAAAAGAAAATGTATTTTGATTTAAACTATCACAAAAAACTTCAGCAGTAATGAATTAAATGGCAATAAATACAAGACTTTCTGAATATTGGTAAGAATGTTTGAAACCCACCTTGAATTGAGGACGAGACCAGAAGCCACAGTAGCAGAACTGCATAGAAACCCAACATGCACGACTTCATTTTCAAGCTTGTTTGTCTCCTGTGTTGTGAACCTCAAGAAAGACGGTGTCTATTTAAGCTGAGCCCTGAACTGGGACACATGGAACAACCGCCCACCGATACAGCTCCACTCTCACGCCACCAAGCAGAAAACTTGGGTAATACTAAACAAACCACAGCCCAGAATACTGGTCAAGCTTTTTATTAATAATGACATATAATCACAAAATGTCACATATGGTGACATAAATGTCCTGTGAACTGTTGCTGTCTGTGTACAAGTCAGATACAACATGAAATCAATTTTTAATGTTAATAAAAAGTTGGAAAGGAGGACATTTAAAATCTTAATTTGAAATGGGTGGTTAATATAGGCCTAATGTTGAATACAAGGTATACTATCACTTATTACTGACAAATTGAACTTTGCTGTACTTTTAACTTTGGTTAATGTATTTCATTTTTTGGGTCATGGTGCCCCCCAACCATCCCCCCTCCATCCACCACATTTAGGGGCTTTTCTCAACAGTAGTATCAGAGTGCATATCAGATCCTTGAGGTTGAACAGTTTTTCATTTAGCCATGAGAAAATTCATCAGTGTAAAATTATACTTGGTTTGATTAATCGACTTTAATTCCTTAACTTTTTGTCAGCCTGGGGTACGTTTCACAAAAGCACAATTAGCTAACTATGATCGTTAGTTCCATTGAACTCTATTGGTAACAAGGGAACTTGTGACCATGGTTGCTTTTGGGAAACGCTGCAGATCTGTAGATGATCTGAGCCAAATTAGATAATTCTTCTAGGACGAGTTCAAAAAAGTAGGCTTTAAAAAACAATTCCCACCTTGAAACACTCAAGATGGAACCGCACTGCAAAAAATGCTTTCTAAGACTATTTTTGTCTTGTTTCCAGCCAAAATATCAAAAAATTCTGAAATCAAGAAATTGTTCTGTACAAGACAAAATTGTCTTGTTTTTCGAAAAAAAAAAAAAACTTTTTACTTTGAACAAGCAAAATAATCTGCCAATGGGGTAAGCAAAATGTTCTTATTTCAAAAAGAAAACAAGATTATTTTACTTACCCCATTGGCAGATTATTTAGCATGTTTCAAGTAAAAACTTGAAACAACTTCACTTTTCCCGAAAACAAGACAAGTTTTTAGTCTAGAAAATCGTTCTTGATATGAAAATTGTTAGATATTTTAGCTGGATATAAGACAAAAAATTTAGTCTTAGAAAGCCGTGCAGCGCAGGAACAAAGGAAAACTACAAAAAAAAAAAAAAAAAAATATATATATATATATATATATATACATCACAATATACACCAAGGTTAATACAAACAAATAAAATGCAAATAAATGCAATGAAATTTTATTGAGTTGGGTCAAGTTAATTTGATCAAATATTGTTAATGAAATGTATAGATTTTTTGCATTTAATTTTTTTAACTGGAAAATACATTAATAAGAAGACATCCTCTTACACTGAAAAAAATGATAGGTTTGATTTACTGTAAACTTTTTTGAGTGTATGTTAAATGAAGCTGAGGCTTAGCTCGATCCTTATAAGGCAAACTTTTTGCACAGTTGACTGGAATGCACCTTAAAGACATCTCGTCCAGTCGCACATTTTTTTTGTGGCACGGACACGATTATTCCTCTATTTTCGTAAGTCCAGCACGAGTAGATGCATCCAATGGAATCCTAGTTTTACAAACGTGCTGGACTTACTAAAAAAATTACGAAATAATCATGTCCCTGACACGAATAAATAGATTAAATGCTAATTTCGTGATATAGTTACATCCTGTCGTGCGACTGGGTTGTGACACCACACAGCTCATGAGGTTAAAAGAGCACGGCATGCCAAAATGGTTCCATAGAAATATATAAAGTTAAAAATTTTAATAGTTGTCTATAACTGGCACTGCTCATGCAGAAAAGCTCATTCATAGTTTGGACTGCAGAATACAGAATTAAGACCCCAAGTATTTAAACGTTTTTTTTTTTAAGCAAAAGTAACCATTGTTAATATTTGATGTTAATAGTTAATAAAGGCTCTGTTTTTCCCCTTTGTCCCACATCAGCCTATCCAGCTGAAATGGCCTCAGTAGATCCTCTCCAATCCTGCTCCTGTTATTTGGTTCTTGAGATAGAAAATTCTGTCTTGTATTCTTTTGTGTGTGTGTGTGTTGTTGTGTGTCATCTTATGTTGAATTAATAATAGAAGATGAAACTGATTCTGTTAATAAGGCCTCTGTCTTAATCTCTTTCTCTTTCTTTCAAATTCCAGGCCACCCATCGGAAATGTTTCTAAGGTTTCCAAAGATCCTCTAAAATCCTCCTCCACTGGTTTGGTTCTTGGGATTTTTTTTTTTTTTTTGTCGCGCATCATAATTTAATATTTTAACATAATAAATGAAGGATCACTTGTATGTAGTATTTATCATTTATCTGCTGCTTAGTGATTAATGTTAGAATACCTACTCTAAAATCTAAATAGATTATCACCTTATGGCATCCACAGAGAAAAGTGGTTTGTGCTGGATGGTGTAGCTAAACAGCCTCTTCAGAGGAACTTCAGCAAATGTAGCAGTCATACGGCCTACTAAAATATGATCTGAAAATAAAAACATGATTGATTTCACCATAATTGGAAATCGATGTTACGGAAAATATCTGCTATTACATGTATCATTATCACCATCAGCAGCATATTAGTATTTCAGACAAAACCCTCAAAAGAATGTGTAAAACACACCTTGTGCTGTGGTTGAGAAGATCTGAGATCACAGCAGCAGAACGGCAGAGAAATTGAACATTTTCTCCTCAGTCATCTTAGCTATCAGACCAAAAAAAGTGCAAAAAAAAAAAAAAATGCTGTCACTTCAAGCTCATCTTTACCAATACCCATTATGGAACCAAAGGTGTTTCCGCACTGACACGGCTGCACACTACAGGCTAAATAAAATAAAAAAAATAAAAGTAATACTGAACAAAACTGCTAACAAATATGCTGATAATAGTAACTACTAATCTTCACAGCCAAAACATATAGTTATTTAGTGCTTGTGAACAAAACCTCAAACAAACTCATAATGCATGTGAGAGGCCCAGGTGTGAGAAATATTTAGTTTTTTATTTTTTTATTTTGAGTTTGAAAGGAGAACATCTAACACGATCAGTATCTCAGATGTGTTAATAACATTGTTACTACTGAGTCTGGTTGATGCATTTCCTGATTTTCTAGGTCATGGCGGCCTGCTCTTTTTCTCCAACCACAAACCTGGGGTCTGCATCATGTTGCAGCTCTTACTAGCAACACATCAGATCTTTGTGGTTGAATGTAAAAGTTCATTAAAAACTGTAGTTTGTTTCTCCTTTGAATGCAGTACATGTGTTTATTTAACATTTTATTTCATTTGAACATTTAGACTTTTAATCACCTATTAATTGATCATTAGAATGTTTAAGATAATACAAATCAAGAATTGGTAATTGTGTAAGCAGCAGTTAAGATGAGCAATCCCACACAAAAACCCTTCCATCCAGTAATACTTTTATTATATAAAGATTTAAAGTTACTGGGTTGGAAGAGTCTAAGCAAAAAGGGAGGCCAAGAAAAGGAAGAAAGGAAGATAGGCATAAAAGCAAGTCAGTTAAGTTTTTTTTTATAACGAATGATTTTTTATGTTTTTGTATGTTTTATAAACATTTTGGAATATTGTAGTTAATTACCAACTCTCAAATTATGACTGTGCACATAAGATACAGGAGGAATGTGGGTTGATATGGGGGTGAAAGTGGAAGTTTTTGTTTAAACCACATTTCCCATCGTTTAACACTTTGTGTGAGGTCAAACTTGTCAACCAACAAGTACATTTCAAACATCAATCTTGATAAGGCTTTATACTGTAAGTCACCTCAGCAGGAATATGTTGTTTCTGGGAAAAGAAGTATGTTATATCAACTATGTAGGTTTTGTAAGTAGAGACACAATAGCGACACCTAGATAGTAAATCTAGAAAGATGTTTTTTTTTTCTAGGTCGGAAGAGTCTAGTGGCCTGATTATGTGTGCTGGAAACAATGTGCCCTGGTGAACAAAACTGTTGCATCAATTTATGTGACGATATGTGAGGCACATGGTCTCTGACGAAACTAAACACTAGAGGACAATCACGCAATTCACTTCCGTCATATGTTAAAATTCATTAAATAGGTCAGACATTGTGAAGACAATGGTAAAATGTCTAATAAGTAGTTATACATTGATGTGACTTTTCAGAATCAGCACATGAATTTGATAGTCATTTTGAAAAAAAGAAAAAGAAAAGAGGAACCTGTAGCATTTATCTTTAAAATGAATACATAAATACAGGTAATAAATAAGTATACCAGGCAGTAAAACAAGACGGCGAACTGGGAGCATCTGCACACAAGAGGTTAAGAATTGTAAACCAAAAAGCCATGATCTCACAGTATTTGTGGGTAAAATACTTAAATTCTGGATTTTCTGACAGTGGTCTACCATTTTTCCAATGACGTCTTCAAAGGCAGACAGATAAAGCATCGCATCCTCTTATTTAATGAATGAATCTGGCAACAAGTGGAAGTGGGGTCTTGTGGTTACCTTATTTTAAAGGTATACAAATTGATGTATTTATTTATCAACGTTTATTTGGAATTTTAATAACAAAGAGTATTTATTGCACTGTACTGGTTACAATCTACATGTTTCTATCTGTATCTATTACCATGTAAATTTAAAGTCGACTTGTGCTTAAATAAAAGGCTAAATAAAGGTGAAGTTGCGCTTGTCATTACATTGATGAGTGTTCAGGATAAGCTAGACGCATACTTGTATCGCAGAACTGAGCTGTATTTATATATATATATATATATATATATATTATATATATATTGAGACGGGCGTCCCGAAGGATCATCAGCGGTGCCCTGGAAATGGACAAGGAACACCTGCCGTGCCTCATCACAGGCTGACCGGCCACCGCTGCAGCTCATTAGACACTGGTTACATAAGCCACTGACACATAGCCATTGGCAAGAAACCTCTCCACGAGAACCACGCTCATGCTTATTTTCTCTCTCGTACCCACAGAAAGCAGCCTCTGAGCCAGCCAGCATACCCCACAGAGCACTGACCTCTTCACTGCACCGCACGGACCATCCACACATCCAGAGCATGGACTTCTTCACCCGGGTTTACTGTTTTAACCGCTGCGGCACACATCGTTCCGCTGCCTGACCCCAGTGTACAAGCGACAAGGGAGTGGTACAAGAGAGTGGTACAGAGAATCGGGATAGACCGGCTGCTGCAAGCTCTGCCCCGTTCTCACCGTCAAGCCGTTGGGATGTGAAATCCACAGACCACACTGGAAGTGGTGGAAGCCATAAAGCGGGCGGATGCTGCCTTACAGCGGGAACCGGGGGAGCAAGCGCCGATTTTTCCCTGGAGGGTGGTCCAGGAGTGGCGCATGCCGGAGCAGGCCAGCGGCTACCTCTCATTGGATAGCAGGCTGTGCCCTTCATCTCGAGCTCCCGTACGGAGCCCCTGAAGTACCCTGCATACCGCCCTCCTCGACTCAGGAAGTGTCATCAGCCTAATCCGCCCCAATGTAATTCCCCATCGGCCTGACTCCAAAGCAACAATCCCCATTACATGTGTCCACGGTGGCACCCGCCAAGTGCCTGTTTGTAGGGTTACGATTTCTGCAGACCAGTCCTACTGGCTGGCCAGGTTTTGATCGCCTACTTGCTGCCACTGCACGGCCTGCCAGCCCTAGAGGGAGCCGTCGGGCCCGGAAGCCAGCCCGAGGACCCCAACGCCGCCCAGCGCTTCTGGCCTCCGATAGCGGGAGATATGGTGAGTCCCCCTCTAAAAATTCTAGAGCTGGCGCACAGCCATCCCATGGCCGGCCATTTGGGGGCCGCCAACACTGCCCAGCGAGTCCGGGATCGCTTCCACTGGCCGGGAATAGAAGCTGAGATCAAGAGATTCTGTCAAGCAAGACCTACGTGCCAAATCACGTCGCCACAAACTCCTCCTCCCAGCTCGCTGATTCCACTGCCCATCATCGAGGTGCCCTTCGAGCACATTGGGATGTAACTGGTGGGGCCGCTGCCGAAGTCATCCCGGGGACATGAGCATATATTGGTCATCGTGGATTACGCCACCCGGTATCCCGAAGCCATTCCTCTGTGAAAGGCCCCTGCCAAAGCCATAGCCCAGGAACTCTTTCTCTTGGCCAGCCGGGTGGGTATCTCAAAAGAGATACTGACCGATCAGGGTACTCCGTCTATGTCCCGGCTAACGGCTGACCTCTGCAGGCTGCTGGGGGTGAAGCAGTTGAGGCCTGTGAGTTCCTAGCCACCTGGCAAGGCCTCTATATAGTGCTAGAAAAACTGTGTCCAGTGAGTTACCAAGCTCAGCAGCCGGGTCGCCGTAATTCAACTCAGCTACAGTATATCATATTAATCTCCTCAAAAAGTGGGTCGGCACCCGGGCCCATGTAGCGGCTCTTGCTGTCTTCAAACCCGTGGCTGTTGACGTCAACCCCAACCTGTCGGCCAGCCAGAAGACCAGCACCTGATCTGTCAGTTCTCTAATGTGTTCTCCTCTGTCCCCCATGTCATCGAGCACGACATCAGGACCGTCAGCAGGCAATAGAGGAAGAAATTCAAAACATGCTGAAGTTAGGGGTAATTAAGCCATTCCGCAGCCCATGGTCCAGCCTGATCGCGATGGTCCCAAAACCTGATGGCACCCTCCGCTTCTGCAAGGACTTTCGGCAGCTGAATGAGATATCAGAGTTCGACAGCTACCCCATGCCTCGAGTGGACGAGCTTCTGGACAGATTGGGAAGGGCCTGGTACATCTTAATACTGGATTTAACGTAGGGTTACTGGCAAGTACTACTCACACAGTCTGCAAAATTAAAAACAGCTTTTTCCACCCACAGTGGCCACTGGCAGTACCAGACCCTTCCCTTCATCCTGCACGGGGCCCCTGCCACTTTCCAGCGGATGATATATGTTGTCCTCCAGCCCCATCAAGCCTATGCGGCGGCTTATCTGGATGTCTGCGAAGGGTGCTGTGCGAGCTCCGACAGGCTGGGCTAACCGCCAACCCCCGGAAATGTCATCTTGTTCAGTTGGAGGCCCAGTACCTGGGTTACCAGGTCGGCCAAGGCCTAATCTGACCCCAGGACAAGAAAGTGGAAGCAGTACGAGTGGCCGTCACTCCAGCTACCAAAACCCAGGTACGGGCCTTTTTGGGGTTGGCAGGGTACTACCGTTGTTTATTTCTAACTTCTTCTCCTTAGCCACCCCTCTGACAGACCTGACCAGGAATGGGCAGCCAGAGCGCCCCGAAGGATCATTAGTGTCGCCCTGGAAACGGACAAGGAACACCTGCTTATCACAGGCTGACCGGCCACCGCTGCAGCTCACTAGACGCCGGCTACATAAGCCACAGACACATAGCCACAGGCAAGAAACCTCTCCACGAGAACCACGGTCATGCTTATTCTCTCTCTCTCGTACCCAGAGAAAGCCTTATTTGGTCATGTTCTTGTTTAGTTGATTAGTTAACCCCTGCCACCTGTGTTCCTCACCTGTCCTGCATCTTCCCCAGTGTTTAAAAGCCCATTGTATTCTGTCCAGTTTGTCGTTCTTTAAGGTTACTTTGTGTGTGTGTAAACTGTCCTTGTGAAGCTATTTAGATTTCTTAAAATTTGGTGTTTGACCCCTCCGAAGTTGTTATGTTCTGCGTCTACATGCACCGTGACAGATGAACAACAAAGTTGAAGTGTTATTTGATTTGCACCCTGCTTGTAGGTTTGCAATGTTCAGTCTGATGTTAAAAATTTGCCATTATTCATTCTATGGCATTATAGGGATTACATGAAGTTAACCAGATGTTTTGGTTGATATTTTTATATCTTCAGATTATTAACAAAACTGAAGAGAAACAGTAGATTATAACAGTAGACTAAAACAGTAGTAAATGATTTATTGTGTGTTTTATTGGTTTTAACTGTAGGTGGCAGCACTCTCTAATAATAGCCTACAAGCTGTTATTCTCATTAAGTGGCTAAAAATCTGCTTTGTGTCTGAAATTGTCTCTTAATACATTAAGCTTAAATAGTCTCTCTTTCACTTTAATTCTCATCCTAAAAAAAACAGTAATGAGTGGCTTAACGTCATCAGGATAACGCTTCTCCTCAGAGCTTGTTTGATAGTGACACTCACTCCTGTGATTGCAACTTTTAGGAGTAACTTCAGATTCTAATAACAACAAAGCCCTGAAGTTCATAACCTACGCAAAAACTCTCTCATCTCTTCATACAACTCTACAGCTGCAAACATATATTTTATTTATTTTAAATATATATATATATATATATATATATATAAAGTCAGTTTTAATTATTTATTGCAATGCAATTTATTATTTTTCCAATAATTTGGAGCTGTAATCATTTTAAACGAAAAGCCATTTATTATACTGAACTGAACCATTCCTGTCTGTTTCAATCTATACTTATACCATGAAATTAAGTGTTTTAGAGACAAATCTGCAAAAGCAGAATTATGCTCAAATAAAGATGATGATCAAAAGTCTTTTCATTGGCATTCACTCCATTACTTGCTGGGTAAAATTCTAGACAAATACAATATAAATTTTCTTAATATGATTTGTGATAGTCCCATAGTAATATCCTCTTTTTGGAGTAAATCAGGGCTGGAAAGTGTATATTATTGTTTAGTTATAATTTGGACTCTTTGAGTATATAATAATTTTATTCAGCAAGAACACATCAAAAGTGATGTGAAAATATCAATGTCACTTACAAAAGGTTTCTATATTTCAAATAAATTGTGGTGTTTTTTGGTTTACCAGATGACACTGAAAACATTGAGCACAATTTCACAAAAATAATGTTAAGCAGTAGGCTATACTGTTTTCGAAAATGATTAAAAATAAGTTTCCTAAGCACCAAAATGGCATATTAAAATGATTTCTAAAGGATCATAACACCAAAAATGAGGGCTAAATATTTAGAATAAACAATATTTTATATTGTATTAAAATGAAAACCAGTGCTTTAAAATGTTAACATTTCACAGAATTATTTTTCAACAAATAAATCTTGCCTTAAAGAGCACAGCCGACATTAATTTGTTTTCTAGACCCCATTTTTTTAAGCAGTGGGAGTAAGAAATACAGATTAGGAAATAAATAAATAGAGTGCATATTAATATAAGGTATTACATCCTTTTTTTTTTCAAAATCTCTACAAAGTAATTTTATGTCA
>JAUCNO010000663.1:1489620-1509104 GCA_032353835.1 Enteromius viviparus | reverse complement strand
GTGAGAATCTACCAATGTAAATGGTCATGAAAATAAAGAAAACACATTGAATGAGAAGGTGTGTCCAAACTTTTGGCATGTACTTTGTATACATTACTAATAGTAATATATTACTAATTTTACTAAAAGATATCAAACAAGTAATTTGTTTATAGTTTACAAATACCCTGAATACTGTTAGTCATATCTCAACTGGTTTTAAATGTGACCATAGTGTGCATAGGCAGTGTTTACACTGGACATGAACATGTGACATGTATCCTGATGTTGTCCACATAGAGATTGGAAAGACAAGTGTAAACGCACTTCTGACTGGGATGATATCTGATCAGCATGTCCTGCTCGAGGTTTTTGAGGACACATTGTGATTGGATCCAGACATCATTTCTGCATTCGCAGGGTAGCATCACGCAAAACGCCAACCCCTCTCTCGTTAACTGTCAGAAGAGATAGACCGATGCACACTAGGGAGGCTTATGCAGTTTTTTTCCTTTGAGTGTCCCATGACAGAAATGTTTTTTAAAAGAAAACTTCGGGTTGACTTTGCACTGGGGCCATCCTCTGCAAAATTATGTCAATGTTGTGCAGGAACAACATATCTAAACAGTTTTCCAGATAGAGAAGTCAGCTGATATTTCCAAGAGTAAACGCACACGTCCTGATTGCCTGAAGATCCGATCTGCTTGTTTAGATCACAGTGAGCCCAAGTGTAAATGCAGCATAGACAGTCAGGTGCCTGATATAAATAATGTTTGGTGAGTAAGGGCCATTTCAATGTTGAGTCTCCGGTGATCTGTTCTGGGAGGGTTGCCAGTTCCTCTCTAAGCTTCCTTGAAGGGTCTAAGATGTGATCAGGCTTTATCTGATCCTCAGGTTCAGCCTTTACTGCCTGTAAATCAGCTGACACCCATTTTGTCATTTTTTGTTTTAGATGGCAACATTTCCTTTCTCTTTAAGAATGAAAGCGATTCAAAAACTTCTCCTCTCTCCTCAGCTCTTGGCCTTTTGCTGTGTCTGACACCATCCAGCCTGTGGCATTGCTGGTGAAGAGGCCTTTCATAGCTGTGGTAATTATGTTCAAAACCTCTTTTGTATTCTACTGTTGTAAAATGATTGGTCATTATAGATGTGGCCCTTGCAGTTGACAGGTATTTGTCTTGTAACCCTTTTAAATTCTCATACATTACAACAAAAAACGGATTGTTCTGAATGTGTATGTAATCCGACCTGTAGTTTTTATGTCATTGCTGCTCTTGTCTTTTCTGTAAATCGCTTTGCTGTAAAACTATCCGTCCAGGCATTTAAATATGACTGAACAATCGTGTCAAGTTTCCATATCTTTTTTTTAATCCTCAAGTTCCTGTTAAAGCACACAAGAGGGTCTTTGTGAGAGTGTGGCTCATCAGGAGGGTATTTATAGCAGCACTGATAATAAGTGATTCACAGTGCAATACAAATGGTAACACATCGGCTCATAGTGACCTCTTGCCCCCATTACAGCATTGCAAAATGGTTTTATTTATTTTTGGGTGAACATTGGAGTATTTTTACAATCCATTCCCTCAGCTGCTGTATTACATCAGTCTTTTAGATGCCACATACATTTATGGCCATTTAAAATTTAAAAGGTTTAAAGAAACACTCCACTTTTTTTGAAAATAGACTTATTTTCCAGCTTCCCAAGAGTTAAACAGCTGAGTTTTACCTTCTTTTTTTTTTTATCCATTCAGCTTAAAGTGCTAGCGCTTTTTAGCATAGATCATTAAATTTGATAAGACTATTAGCATCTCTCCATCAAAAAGTGCCAAAGAATTTGTATATTTTTCTATTCAAAACTTCTGTAGTTACGTTGTGTACTAAGACTGATAAAATTAAAATGAGAGTATAGTTCCTAGCTGTATCTTTTTTTCGTCAGTCTTAGTAAACGATGTAACTACATATAATAATAGATAGATAGAAAAAATAACAAAATTCTTTGGTCATTTTTAAGTAAGATGCTAACGGTCTAATCAGATTCAATGAACTATGCTAAGCTACAGCTAAAAGTGCTCCACCAAAACCGGTAAAACTCAACTGTTAACTCTTGAGAATACTTTTGTGTTAAGAAAATGAATCGCATTTCATCAGCGTACCATTCTTCTCCCTTGACCTACATCTTCCGCCATTTTAGAGAGTATCTCAACACAGTGCATATGCACACTTTAACTCATTTGACATAATCAGCCTTGTTTACATCAGGGTGAAAGTACGGCCATGTAGTCTGCGGTTATTTACATTTAAAGGAAGGTGTACGCATATGTAGTGATGATCTCTAAAATGGCTAAAGACGTAAGTCAGGGGAGAAGAAAGGTATGCTGATTATGTGTTTTGTTTTCTTTGTGCAAAAAAAGTATTCTCCTAGCATCGCAAAACCAAAGTTGAGCCACTGATGTTATTTAGCTGCAATTATTTTAAGAGCTGCCACTTTGCATGTTTCATTCGGACTTCGAAACGCTGCCGTATTCATGTGTGTAGTTAAAGAGCACACACTACGAGCACAGTACAACTGACATAAAAAATAGTTTTTAATAACATATGACCTGCACAAGATCTCATCTGACCGCAGTGCATTCTTTTTCTACTGAGGCTTTGCCAGTTCTGGGCTTGTTTGACTACTTGTTTGAGGCGAAGTAAAATGCACACCTGAAATGTCTCCAGTTTACTGTGGTTGTAAAGATGTTCTGTGTTTAAATAATTGCAATTCTTGTCAAGAAAAAGAGACAGAAGCAGTTGTGAGTTGGTTGGCCAACTGTATTAAATATTTTAATGCAAAAAAAAATGTATCATCTGATCGAAGTCTTTTATAGTACAATAATATTCATGTTCTACAGTTTTCAGTTTGACTGACCATTTTCAACCTGTTCGGCTCTTTAGAGGTTAAACCACTGTAGCTTTGAGCCTTATGTATGCATGACCTCTGATGTGATTTGCTTACCCATTTGCATGTGAAAACAGCTGGTGCAGCTCACATTGTTCTTAAGGAAGGCACGATGCTCAATTCTGTATAAGTGTTTTATGTAAATGGAGGTGGTTATATGTTAATGTACTTATGGTTGTGATGGTAATTCCCAGACATTTTCTGAATGACCTAATTTTCTGTAAAAGATCTCTGTCAACTGGAAAGGGAGATTCACATTGTGAAAGTGTGCATAAAGAAAGTATGTTGTATATAATATGTGTCAAATAATCAACATGCAAATAAACACTAACATCTGGGGTGATATAAACGGTCTTTCTTATTTGATTTTTTTCAGAACACCCCAGAATCCTCATGGCTGACAGAGCTGCTATGGAGCTTTTTTGTACCGTTCACAGTGTACCATGTAAGGTACTACATATTACAGTCTCTCCTTTATCCAGTGGCAGTATATTAAATGTACAATCCTGTATTGCTGCTCTCGACAGGCCAGCACTGGTAATGCGACAATAACAAAGCTTTTTGAGTATTTAATAGCCTCAGGAGTCTAAGGCTTGCAGCTTATAAGATTGACAGTTTCAGTTTTAGTCCTACATTTCTCTGCATACTTGCCTGTTGCTAAATATATTAACTTCATTATGGTCCTTTTTGAATATTTGGTTAGTAAATACTTTCACACCATTGCAAATATTTTTTTAATGTAATGTTTACATTTAAAAATAGATACTAATGACAATGTTTAATTTTGTACATTTACAGTAAATAAAGGAAGAATTAGAAGTATTGCAACTTTATGAATAGATCTCTGTACAAACATTTTAATGCTCTCAACCAGATGGCTTCCACCACTGTCTAAAGAAGATGATGAATCCCATCAAGAATTTGCCAGCAAAGTACAAGAGGTAAAACAACTTCTTTTCTCTATCGGATGTTGCCTTGATTGTTTTTATTTAAACAAAAAAGTGTTGCAATGTGCAGTGATTGTGGTCAAAGCCAGTTTTATTGTGATTAACATATAAATGCCATCATATTATCAACGCTATCATTCAAAAGTTCATCAAGAATGCATTAAATTAATCAAAAGTGTCTTTTTCAATAAATGCTGTTCTTTTTAAACTCTGATCAAAGAATCCTGAAAAGTATCACAATCCTGTCCGCAAAAAATATCAGCACATCAGCATATTAAAATGATTTTGAATTTAGCTTTGACATCAAAGCAGTGCATTTTAAAATAGAAGAAAATGTAAAATATAAAAAAATATTTCACAATACTGTTTTTACTTTAGATTGAATAAATGCAACCTGGTTTGCAGGTCTTAAAGCTTAAGAGACGCCTTAAAAAACGTTTATAAAAATCTTACTGACCCCAAACATTTGAATGGTAGTGTAGGTATGTTAGTAGTACGGTTTAACACACACATACAAAAAAACGCAGTAGTACGTTTTTAGTCGGACTAAAAGTTCTTACCAGAATTATTTCAGTATTTGTTCTACTAAAACATTTGAAATGCACATAAATGCATTTAATCGAAGTCTGTGAGTCATGCTTCTATAGCAATAAAATCTCTCTGAAATGCCTTGAAATTGAATAGATTTGAAACCATTTTCCAGTAATGTCATATTGGGTGAACATGTTCAAACAAACCATTATCTTATTGTCCAGCAACACAGCTTTTCATCTATCTAACCTTTAGATCTACATTTTGCCAAGTTCAAAGCTTGACTTGTGTGTTGTTTGATGTAATGTCCATTGTGTCCCTCCATCAGCTGCTGGCCACCGAGCTGGGCGTGATCTCCACACAGATCACTAAAGCAGACAAAGCCGAGCACATCAAAAGGAAAAGACACACTGCCACTCAGACTGCACATTCAAGTAAGAACGGATTCAATGGTGAGAAAGAAATTATGATGTATATATTTATTATGTTAGATCACCGAATCGATATTATAGATCTATTTTGTCTTAAGGGTAACATGAATCTATATTTTTGTCATCAGATTTGGGTGCCAGACCTCGAACAGTGGCACAGGGTTTCCTGGGGACAAATGCAGGAGCTGAAGACTCACGAGTAGCACGTATGGCACAGCAAGTGAAAGAGGTGCTGCCTGACGTCCCATTATCGGTCATCACCAGAGACTTGTGTATGTCATCCTCCCATAATGCTTTGCATTAACATGAATTAATATTAGGAGTAAATGACCCGATAATGAAAATTTGATAATAAAAAATACTTACTCTCTTAGATACTTAATCTCAGGCCATTCAAAACAGGGCTTGACAATAACGACTGACCGATGACAGCGTGAAATATGTTTAGGACAGTTGATGGATTTGTTGACTGCTATGTTTCGCATTTTGGCGAAATTCTTTAAAATTGAGAATTGTGAAATTTAACTGCCATCTAAAAATCTTGCATCAAATAAGCGTATTCATTAGAATGCATGATAACGTGGGTCAAAAACAATCACAACTGTTTTATTTTCCACGGCAGGATCAGTGAAAATGTTGGCAGGGCAGGTGAAAATTATAACCAATGGTTCGACTGGGCCACTACATAAAAAATCCTAAGTGTTGAGCCCTTCAAAATGTAGAAGAATTTGTTTCTTCATCAGAACAGATTTAGAGATTAGGTTTTTTTGGAGAGATTTAGGATTTTTTGGGGAGAGATTTAGCATTCAACACCAGTGGATCCTCTGCAATAAATGGGTGCCATAAGAATCAGAGTCCAAACAGCTTATAAATACTTCACAATAATACACAAGTAATCCACAAGACTCCAGTCCATCAATTGTGAATAGAAAGGCTGCATGTTTGCAAGAGACAAATTCATTAAGATGTTTTGGCGGCACCCATTCACTAAAGAGGATCAATTGGTGAGCAAGTGATGAATTAGGTGAAGTAACCTCTTGATATTGTCTCTGTACAGTGCAGACCAACTGTGTTGACACAACCATAACCAACTTGCTGGAGAATACTGATCAGTTCAGCTCGGAGGCGGTTGTGGGCACACCTTCAGGTCCAGCTAAACAAGCAGCTTCCTCCACTCCATCTGTAACACCATCCACACCCAATTTGAAGGTACAGCTGACCCTCACATCAACAGCAAGATGGACCCATAGTGTCTTGTCCCATATTAATGAAGCCATTTATTAAACAAGATTTGCACTATTCTTCATTGCCCCACAAAGAACCAAGCCCTGTGTTACAGATTTGACCTTATCCTGTACGAGTAGCACAATGACCCCCTCCTCGCATGGCCTATATTAGTGAAATTTACCTATAAATAGTAGTCAAAGCCTTTTGTCCAACAGGATATTTATATAAATATGTCTGTGTATTCATCAACAGCCAGCTGCCAAATGTTTTGGGAGAACACCCATAGACAGACACATGTCTCTACAGGAAAGAAAAGAAGCCTTATACGAATATGCAAGAAGGTAATTCCTTTAAAATTCTTTAAATAATCCTTAAAACATGTTACATTTCGGACATATCTTAAATGTTTTGCACACAGTGGCAATGTCTTTG
This sequence comes from Enteromius viviparus, assembly GCA_032353835.1. Classification (NCBI taxonomy): domain Eukaryota; kingdom Metazoa; phylum Chordata; class Actinopteri; order Cypriniformes; family Cyprinidae; genus Enteromius; species Enteromius viviparus. The sequence continues at coordinate 1,502,619 of JAUCNO010000663.1, read as the reverse complement.
TGCCTGAAATCCATTGTATGCCAGCATCCACTAGGTTTTTTTGTATAATAAAGGAATTTTGCACTCCTTTCTTATTTGTTGAATTGAGTAATCTGATTCTTTTTCTTTTTACCCCACCCACAGACGATACATTGAAAAACATGGACTGAACAAACAGGACGATCTATGACCGTGGACAAAGACACACCTGAGGAATTGTTTAGGGAAGACAGCTGCTTAACACAAAATCCACATAGACAAAGAAAAAATTATAGAGTTGACCCAGAATGAAACAACATTTGAGTTCACCAAACATGCCGAGAGAAGACTGAAATTTTTTTTTGTTTCTTTCTTTCTTTGTTAATCTTCTTGCATGGCAATCATGCATGTCTTTTTATTATTTCTCTCTGCAACAGAAAACAATTATTTTGGTAAAAAATTTGTATTAAGACTCAGTGACCTTGGCACACTTCATATTATTTTTATAAGGTCCTTGGGTGGAGAATAGGGGATCAGAAACATATGACAGTGAGCTAAAACACAACTTGAGGTTCATTTTGTTGTCAAGGATACATGTTGATGCAATATCAGCTTTTAAAGACATTAAAAATCATATAGAAAAGCAAAGACTACTCTGATGTGTCTATTAATAAAACTTATTGATTCGCTGTTTAAATAAAAATGTGGTAGTGAGAGATGGATGTATGATTCTAGGCATAAAGACTGGGCATATCATTTTAGTTTGCATAATCTAAAACAGATTTATTTTCAGGACACCCATATACACAACACCAATTGCCCATTGACTGTACTGTGTATGATCAGTTTAGTTTACACATTTATACAAGCTTTGTCAATAAGCTTTAAACCTGATGGCGATTTTGATTTCTTTATTCCTGTCATATAAAATAACTTGGCGATATGGTAAATAAGGAGCAAATAGTAAGGTTAAGCTGTCAAAATGGCAACAGCCGTGGTTTCATTATTTACAAGCAACTGAGTTTCGGAAAATATATCCCCGCTGCCCCTCCTATTTCATTAAAACGTTTTATTTTTTAGATAAGCGTTTTGAATGTCGATAGCCGTTATAACAGTGCTTTCAGCCAATAGCTGTAAAGCTTTTTCTAGTGATGCCAGCGCCTGTACGAACCAATCATAACAGTGAGCTCACAAGAGAGCCAATGAGAAGGCTGGATAGGGCGTACACCAACCAATGAGAATAAAGGAAATGTAGGTGATTTCTCCAGACTGAATAAGTAGGAGCACATCTCATATAACGACCTCATTGTCGAGGGTTTTGAGATAGAAGGGGTTGTTTCAGTAACGTTTGTGTTGTTAAGCAAGCAAATAATCAACAATGAGGGAGATTGTGCATTTACAGGCTGGACAGTGCGGCAACCAGATTGGTGCTAAGGTAAGAACTGAATAATTAAAAAAGAAAATTAATCGTAGTGTATTAAATGCCAACTGGGCTTTTGGGGGGGTTAAAAAAACGACTAATCCGCGGCGATTAGAACAGTAATTTGTTGTAGTTTAGGCGATTTTTCTGAACTAACGTTATACGGTATCTACGCAATGCTGTCATCGATTCTGTTTTTCACCATTTAAGAGCTATTCTGGTCTAAATATGGTTCTGGATTAATCTCGCACGCAACAAGTTATTAAATGATATCTTTTTTTTGTGTGTGCTCCGCTTAAAAATTGACGAGGACGGGCTGAATTTTCTTCTAAATGGCACGTATATTTTTTTTGAAAAATCCGAGCGATTTGAATGAAGTAATGGTGAAACAATGCGTTAGTTTTAGGGTGTTGGCCGCGCCGAACCGGCGTAATACGAATCGGTTCTTTTTGACGATTTGATAGAACCGAATTGCTCGAGTCTTCGCTCCTTCACAAATGTCACCCGACGGTAGGGAGTGGTGGCGCAAGTGAATCACGAGCCGTTCAAACGAATCGATTTGCTTGGAAGAATCACGTGTCGTAATGTGGCCGGTTGTATCTGGTTCAGCTCATGGAAAAGTGCGGGAACGCTAATATCATGACGCATACCTTTCTGGCCTCATGCAGAGACCGGATTTGAATCTGTACCGTTGAGAAATATCTGAAGCTAATATTTGCGAAGTTAGTAGTGCTATGTCTGCGCTGTTTCTTTAAGCTCCTGGGTGGTGTAAAATGGCCCCGGTGACTTGGCAAACTCCATTTTACACGTCTGGAGCGCGAGTAACGGGAAGCGCAGGGCATTCAATATTGGATTAGCCTCGTTTTTATTCACTACTATTTGCCTTTATTAATGTAGCTTTATTTTAAAATGTGTCCAAGGTCCAAAAACGTTTTAACACTAATTTTTTTTATGAATCCATCTCCTTTCAGTTCTGGGAAGTCATTAGTGACGAGCATGGAATTGACCCAACAGGCAGTTACCATGGCGACAGTGACCTTCAGCTGGACAGAATTAATGTATATTATAACGAAGCCTCAGGTAAGCAGTAATCCGATGGCTTTTCTAAGGTCACTTCACATTAAGATTTGCATATGCACATTACAACATTATTTTTAACCTAAAATTCTGCTTTTTGTTTTAAGGTGGCAAGTATGTTCCACGTGCTGTGCTGGTGGATTTGGAGCCTGGAACAATGGACTCTGTGAGATCTGGTCCATTTGGTCAGATCTTCAGGCCAGATAACTTTGTTTTTGGTACGTTTTAATATGCACCCAAAAGCGGCGTTTGACTGTCAACTGTTTATTGGGACATTTTAATTTGGAAATAATTGATCCCGCACTGGCTTGGAACAAAATTTGAATGGCAGATTGTGACATGATATGGATCTAGTTCCCTTTTGCATAATGTAACTAATCTCCTGACCCCTTTTTCATTGATAGGCCAGAGTGGTGCTGGAAACAACTGGGCTAAGGGCCACTACACCGAAGGAGCTGAGCTGGTCGACTCAGTTTTGGATGTTGTTCGTAAAGAGGCGGAGAGCTGTGACTGTCTGCAGGGCTTCCAGCTCACTCACTCCTTGGGTGGAGGCACAGGGTCCGGTATGGGCACCCTCCTCATCAGCAAAATCCGTGAGGAGTATCCTGACCGTATCATGAACACCTTCAGCGTGGTGCCCTCTCCTAAAGTCTCTGACACAGTGGTGGAGCCTTACAACGCCACACTGTCTGTCCATCAACTGGTTGAGAACACAGATGAAACCTACTGCATTGACAACGAAGCCCTCTACGACATCTGCTTCCGCACTCTCAAACTCACAACACCAACATACGGTGACCTCAACCACCTCGTCTCCGCCACCATGAGCGGCGTCACCACCTGCTTGAGGTTCCCCGGCCAGTTGAATGCGGATCTCCGTAAACTGGCGGTGAACATGGTGCCCTTCCCTCGTCTGCACTTCTTCATGCCCGGCTTCGCTCCTCTGACCAGCAGGGGCAGCCAGCAGTACCGTGCACTGACCGTTCCCGAACTCACCCAGCAGATGTTCGACGCCAAGAACATGATGGCTGCCTGCGACCCTCGTCATGGCCGCTACCTGACCGTTGCCGCCGTCTTCCGTGGCCGCATGTCCATGAAGGAGGTGGATGAGCAGATGCTCAACGTTCAGAACAAGAACAGCAGCTACTTCGTCGAATGGATCCCCAACAACGTCAAGACCGCCGTCTGTGACATTCCACCTCGTGGTCTCAAAATGGCTGCCACCTTCATTGGCAACAGCACTGCCATCCAGGAGCTGTTCAAGAGAATCTCCGAGCAGTTCACGGCCATGTTCAGGCGCAAGGCTTTCCTGCATTGGTACACGGGAGAGGGCATGGATGAGATGGAGTTCACTGAGGCTGAGAGCAACATGAACGACCTGGTGTCCGAGTACCAGCAGTACCAGGATGCCACCGCTGAGGAGGAAGGAGAGTTTGAGGAAGAGGGTGAAGAGGAGCTTGCTTAAGTTAACCATTTTGTCTTGTGTTCCATGTCTTTTCCTATTTCAAGTCTTGTCACACACTTGTTTGTTTCCTTACTGCATTTCCTGTCACTTAACCTTCAGTTGTACCTTTTCATGTAAATGTTAATAAAACGAATATGAGAACCTGAATTGGTTTACTGGTGTTTTCTATTCCAAGAAAGATTAACAAGTACAAATTAACTTAAATTTTAGAAGCGCAGTCTAAAATGGTCAGGGCTGCTTTTCCCACAAGTATTGTGAGCTCGGGTACAATTTGGGCTTTAAGGGAAATCAGACCAGATATGAACCATTTCTGTAGTTTTAACTTGTAAGTTTAAGGCAGAAGGGGACCAGTCCTGGTCTCAGAGATCTGCCTTTCTGTAAAGTTCAGATCCAACCCTGGTCAGACTGCAGTTAACTAATTCAGATTCTAACTAGTTGGTAAAGGGATGATTGATCAGCGTTGTAGCTGAACTCTGCAGGAGTGCAGCTCTCCAAGGTTCAACCTGATTTAAGATTTCTCACTAGTTAAGAAGCCAGTAAATCTGCGTCCCCCTATAACTTCTTTATGGTCATTCAGAAGGGTTTCTGATGTGGTTTCATGTTGTGGAAACTCTTCTCAGTCTGTGAGAAGCACAAGAGTTTAATTCTCAGCAGAGTTTACTAAAGTCATCCGGTTTTCATTTGATCAGGCTTAAATGGCAAAATGTTTAGATCTCTGCATTTTATACAGCATTTTTCTTTTTTGATTTAGATCTAAATGCAAGCAAAAATGATTCAGTTGACACCAAGGTGGTTTTGAATAGTGCAGATTTGTATACTTTACAAACATGATTATACGAAAAACCAGAAATATACAAATATACACATACATAGCACACACAAATCCTGCATGGGCATACACTGTGATGAAGTACAAGAAGCCATCAGCAATCACAGTCTGCAAACAAACATATAAAGCATCTTTTATAATTCCCTGATGCATTTTTAAAGTTTATTAAAGGACTCAGGTGTTTGTACAAGAGGAAATGTAAACCCATTGTCTTCCTCTAAATCAACCACTTACATTTGCATGGACAAAAGCCCAGGCCACAATCACAGCTCTGTTCTGCCTCTGAGGCCCCTGGCTACATGATGATTTCTGATAACCTGATATAAAAGTAAACTCGGCATGACAACGTTTGATTCGACCTTAGTAGCAATGGATTCAAAAGAGAATAAATAGGAATGTTAAGTGATTAAAGTTTCTCTTTGTCCAGAGCCATGTGGTTATTGCAGTTCCTGGGTTCCCTGGGTTCATTTGCAAAAATGTTAAGAGATCTTGTTGTTGAGCTGCCCGGGATAATGTTCAAACTCTTTCTCAGCCTCCTCGCTGAATGAATCACCTGAAAGCACAAATAACACGAATTACGCTAAAATTGACCACCAACAAGAAATGTGAAGGTAAAGAAACCGTTTCATTTGGTGCGCATGTAAAATATCTGATTAAGCAAGCATGTCATTTCATTCCCATCAACTGTTTAATAGGATCAGGCAGGTCTGAAGGACCCAGCGAACAACAGCTCGTCTCACCAAGATGACATTTATGCAACCAGACACGGTTGCCATCGTATTTGCAGTTGCACCGCATAGCGTTGTTGGTGAAGTCGCTCTCAGCTACCTCAAAGTTGGGGTTTATTATGACCTGAGAAAGAGAAAACCGATAAGACTGATACTAGAAAACACACTTGATTTAGCTAACAGAGCATTATCAGCAAAGCATGTGGACAAACGTGGCCTTTTTATTAGTAAATCCTAATCTGGGAGGGTCTTTCCCAGTAAAACCTCTGCCCTCCATCTGTGTACTTGAGGTTTATTACATCATTAATCAAACCAAATCCTATTAAGTCTTCTAACCCTTGCATTCCTGGACAGGATGGTGAGCGCTGTGACACATCTCCACCACTAGAGAGCAGAACTGCAACAGCTCTTTGACAACTGTTTGACTTGCTGAAAAGCCCAGACAATGGGGTCCTACAGGACCAAAGTCTGCTCATGTAATAGTCTTTTCCGTTAGTGTGCTATCTATCAGAAATACGTTTCTACCAAAGTACCAAGGTTATTCTTTCTGCAACAATGTAGCACCACAAATGAATACCTGTAGAATGTAGTTTCCTGGTTTAACATCTGTGATGTCAATCCACTGGCAGTCAATATCATGTCTGTACAAGTCCCAGCAGCCCACTGTGATGCCCTGCTCACCAAAGTTGGCACACTCGTAGTGTTTCGAAATGCCTGCAACAAGGTAAGCAACATTCAGCATTCCTGCTCAAGAACACAATCTGAGGTGTTCCTTGCATGTTTTTGCCATGGTTTTTGCATTCCACTGTGCATCCTTTCCATAGTTTTTTTTATTTTAAGATAGATGGACATCTTTGACCATTACTTACTATACGTCCTTCACAGCATCACAAGGGTGACAATTGTTCTTGTAAAAGCAATAAAAATGTCTTTTCTTGCAACTGCAAGAAATAAAAGAAGTCAGTTTCCGGCACTGAATAAAAAATAAACTTGCAGTTCAGAATTTTTTTCTCAGGATTGCATGATTTAAACTTTTTAAGTTTGAATTTCTGAGTAAAAAAAGGAAATTGTGAGTTTATATCGTGTAGTTCTGAGAAAATGTTCGGAATTGCAAGCTTTTTATTCAGCGGCAGAAGTTCAGTCTTCCCTTATTTCTCACAGTTGTCAGTTTATATCATGCAGTTCTGAAAAAAAGTCAGGATTGCAAGGAAAAAAACTGAATTGTGAGATAAAAGGCAAAGTTACATTACATTTAGTGGCAGAACAGGATTTAATAAAATAAGTGCTGTAGAAAGCAAAGACATTCTGTTTGAACGGTCTAGTTTTTTAAGTCAAAGCGGTTAAGATGAACTATACTGTTTTAGAGAATTGAAGACCACCTCATCCAGCTTACATCAGCGAAGATATGCAAACTACCTTTGGTTGGTTCAATGTCTTTAATATTTCTTTATGCAAAATCAAAGTACTGAATAACATAGATGTATAAAAGTGACAGAGCACGTTTACAGTAATGGTCACTGCAATGCGACATTAGTAGTAACTGACAAATACATTTCTATACTTAGAAGTTTAGGGACCCTTAGTGTATAAACTGCCCTGACATGATGTTACTCTAAAACAGTGTAAAGCCTGGGCCCACCCATACTTTCTTTGACGCTACATTCATTTCGCAAGCAAAGTTAGTCTGGCAAAGCTGCCGTTTTAGAGCATTTCCGTTGCCAAAAAAGTGGGGACCAATGAGAAATAAGCAATGAATAGCTTTAATGAAGCTAGCTACAATTGGGTACGGTGGCTTCAGGTTCCGTCGCTACGCATACGTAATCAAAATGAGTGATCTGATTGGTTGTAGAGTCGTCCAGTAGTATACAGAGGCATCTGATGGATGCAGGTTAGCAAGGTAGCTTGGCCAGACTAAAATCCTATGAACTTTAAAGTCACAGAAGCCAGGCTTGTTAAAGGGCACATATCATTGACAGCACATGACAGAAATATATAAATATATATATATTTTTATCTTTAGAGAATAAAATTATATTATAGTTATGAATGAAACTTTTAGATTAAGTTGGAATCACGCCATAGTTCAGCATTTAAGTCGTTTTTTATAAATGTACCCTAATACAAAGAGCTCATTATACAGACACATCCAACATATGACCTTTGACCTTACCTTCATGGCACTCTGTGTCCTCTAGGCAAAAGCTGGCTTTATGTCCGTCTGCCACTTTGGTCCCATTTAGAGACAGCAGGTCATAATAGGTGAAGATATCCATACTATGATAGTGCCTGGAGGTTATAAACACAGTCTGCTGAAATCAAACAGGGTTAAACAATCCAAAAATCATAAGACATCATTGAAATGTGACTGGCTGTACAGAATATTACTTTTAAGTCAGCATCAGCTTACCAATACAATAACTGGCTTTAAGCTACTCTGAATCCTGGATACAGCAAACTACAAATCTGCCATTTTCATAGACAAAAAGATTTAAACTGCCTTGGAGAGCAGATTCAGTGCTGTAGGCCTGTAGGAGGGAACTGAAGCCATAGAGTAAACACTAGCTTCTCAGACACTGGCCTCTGTCCCAAACCCAACTCTTAGCCTGAGCACATTACAGGTTTCCTCATCATCATTGTGTCAGGAAAAGGCATTGGGAAACCTAAAGTCTGCGAGGAAGCTCGCAGTCTAAACACAGACCACCACAAAGAGTTAATGAAGTCTATTTAGAGCTTCCCTTACTCATTAATCAACACAAAAAAGCATGGTGAGGAGAAATTCACTAATTTTGGAAAAATCATTTACTACTACTTGAATGGGATAGTTAACACAAAAAATACATTTGTGTCATTATTTACTCACCCTCATGAGTTTAAATCTCTATGTTTTTATTTTTCTGTGGATCCCAAAAGTAGAAATGTTGAAGAAGTGTATACTGAGCAGTTCAAATTGAACACAAGATTGAACATACTGTATATTGAACATAAATTGAAACCTGTTCTAAATGTTGGAAAGGCATATGGGAGGCCATAAATAATTATTTATCATCATATTCTACAGCAATATAGAGCAAGCAAGCATTATACCCAAGGCGCAGCCTCCTGCTCCCTGTAGTGAAACCAACACGGAAGTGATTAAAATTGCAATTCTGCGACTAGCCGCTGGGGGCTGGCTCCAAAAGCGAGTCAATCACATTGACTCTCCATGTTGAAATGCCCAACTTTACAGTAGAAAAAAAACATGTTTACAGCCTGGTAAAAAAAAATTTTTGGTCTATATAGCTCATTTTGCCCTTCGTGACAACTGTGAGGGGGGTTAATTTTTTTTATAACTCATCCATTTTAATTATATTAAGCCTTAAAATTCCGCATAATTAAGGGCGTGGCCACTTGAGTGACAGGTTGATTGACTTTGCTGTCTCTATCTGCTGTCTGTTAGCCATCACGTTGCCGCCTACGTCCCGCCTCATTGCCCATTTTGGATCATCCGGGAGTGACACGCGTTGACGCGTTGCCAAGATGGCGGAGGTCGGCTCCGCCCACTTTAGTCTTCAAAAATGCTCTTCAGAAACCTACGAGTGACGTTAATTTTTAAGCAACTGTAGCTTCTTTCCACACAAAAAAAGTGCATGTGTCAAAAAAAATTTGGTCACAGCTCTGTCGGCTGGGGTTGGGCTCGGACAGAAAAATGCAGCCCGATCTGTGCTATTTCCTATGATGACAGCATAAAAAAACAATAGATAGAACCCTAAAACTGTGTTACAAACCGAACCGTGGGTTTTGTGAACCGTGCCACCCCTAATATCCACATTACTTTCCTTAATTTAAATTAAGTTATGGTCAAAAAGACAGAATGAACTAGTTTGTAATCTTTTAAGTTTTGGCTGCAATATATACTGTATTTATATGACTATAGGGACATTTTAATTATTGTCTACTATTTATTTATTTAGGTTAAATAATCACAATTTATTTAGTTTTTTGTGGTGCTATGGATAACCTGGGAAAGCATAGTATCAAAGGTACACCATCGTTTCATTATTTTTATTTTGCATTTATAAAAAACCTCCTTAGGTAAATGTGTCATTGCATGTACTTAATGCTGCTCAGAGCTGACATGCACGTATTTAAACGACAATCACACAATACTGCATATTGTAAATAGCCTACGTGACGTATATAAATGATTCAATTAAAAACAGGAATTAATCACAGAGCAGAACTGCAATATTATGATGAGTCATTATTGTCTATTATTGCTCTTGGTACTGTAATAATGATTATTCGATTATACATTACAATAAATTAAAAATGTTTTTACGTGTGGGCAAACAGCTCGTAATATTTTAGAAAGCTACACAAACAAAACAAGTTATGAACCGTTTATGAATTTGTTTATTGCATTAGAAAATCAAAACTTCATAATGGTTGTCTTAGTAGCAAGGGTTATTCAAACTGGAAATAAATTGTATACAGAGTGCGAACAGATAACGTTCCCCATCATTAAAGCAGTCTATGACTTGTTTAGCGTAAGTTATGCACTCTTACAAATACTCCTGTTGAAGCTTTCTACACTGTGAAATGAATCTTTTGTTTACATCATATCTGCACTTTGTTGTTTATGATAAGAAAATCTAGGAATGCAAAATTTTAAAATAATGAACTGAACAAAATGGCAGTGTTTTTAGCTGTGGCTAATCTAAATGCTTCTGAAGAGCTATTGCATTCTTAAGAAACAAAAACACACAAAAGAAAACGCAAAACAATAAAAAAAAAATTAAAAGAGTTGTAATAGTTTTTTAGTCCCACTTATTTTTAATTTGGTGAGCGTATTTGTGATTTTTTTGGAATTTAACTAATCACTTGGTGTCCTTTCATTTCTGAACTTGTTCTTATTTTTTTTTCATATCCAGTCTCAATAAACAACAGAACATCCAAAACTTCCAAAAAGTTCTGAAAACATTCCAGTCAAGGTGTCTAAATCAAGGAAACAATGAGATTCAGATGCAGGAATTAGTTGATCACAGGTAAATATGGATTTGTTAGTGTCCGTCTCCTACATCAATACATGAACTCATCATTAAAAGCTAATTAATTTCAGCCCAAACAAAACCAGATGTCGCGAGGGGAATGAGGATCCTGTGAAATGCAAAATGCTGATAAGGCAGAGAGAGTCAGCTTGAAGGGAAAATTTAACATTAAACAGAATGCCACAAAATAATTAAGGGGGCATAGCATCCACTCCACATACGGCTTTGTAATGAAACACATCTCAGTCTGCCATATTTAAGTGTATGATTAATGCATAATTATTCCTAGCTCTACAGATTGACAGGAATATGAAGCCAGTCTTTAAGTTATGCACTGCAAGAGCAACATTTAATTGATTTCTGCCCTCTTTACACATCCTAGGTTCTGAATGCTGTTGAAAGCCGCTTCTCACAATACAGACCTATTAATTCTTTCTTTTTGGTTTGATGATTGCAGGTCTGAAGAAACAGGATGTGTTAAAAACCTAAATAAATCACTGTTAATCAACTGTATGTGAAACGATACAGGAAAATGTCATTTGAATTAAAATTTTCAAGTATTCATCTTATTGTAATTGCACATAATCTCATAATGAGCTTATAGCCCACACATGGAAGAAAAAAATATGTCTGTTATTCAACTTTTAAGCAGAGGACTGGAGTCATTCATTTCATCATCTGTGGGCACAGATACTGTCAAACAGATTGTAGGTCTGAGGTTCAAACCTAATGATGCAAGTCTGTCACAAGACCTTCAGTCACTGCCTGAAATTACTGAGATGAAACTGAGAACTAGCCTTTGGTGCTCAGAGAGAGAATCAGCTATGAAATCAGCTTTTATTCTGTAAAACACTGGCATGACAGCCTTTCCAAAGTGCAGATATTGCTCAGCGAACAATGTGCAGTGTTAGCGTACCTTTTCTTTTACTAGTTCCAAATGTTTGAATAGAAATGTATATGCATATTTGCTATAAAAGCAACCAAATGAAGATAAGCCATTATAGCTGATTTGTTTTATATTTCACTGTCTTTGAACACAAGCTTTTCCTAGCCTGTAGTTATTTGTTTATTTATCACATGAAATTAATGTTAAACAGTAGTGGGTCAGGTTCAGTTTTCCCAAGAACGAGCATTTCTACAAGTCATTTTAGGAACGTTCATTATTGTTTCATGTGTGTTTCCCAAAAATACACTTAACACAATCACTCATAGCCATGCTTTAAGTGCTTAGGAGTTGCTCTGTAAAGGCAGTTCATGCTTTTTATTGAAATTTTAACCTAATGCTACATTCCAGACAGCTCGAATATAATATAATATAATATTGTGACATTCAGCTGGAGTTGCCAAGCCAGCTCTCTGGTTGGCACGGCAGCCTCTGACTTTTTACTCTGTGTTTTGTGTCTCTGTTTCTTCCCTGGACTTGATTATCAATGAACTCATGTCTCCACCCCCTAATCTGTTACCTTAGTGTTTTATTCATGTCTCGCCTCACTCATCTGTTGTCATGGTTGTTCACTCAAAGTCTCCACCCAATGACCTGTTTGTATGTGTATTTAAGTTCCGGTTTCTGTCTGTCTAGTTGCTGATCATTGCGTTTGTTTTCTACCGGGATTTACCATTGCCGACCTTGCCTGTATTCATTTGCCGCTCTCGCCGCTGCTCCTCTGGATTCTGTTTACCGATCGCTTAAATCTCCGTTTTGTAACTGGATATTTCTTTTGCCTCTGCCTCTGACATCCCCGTTTGCTTTGATCGACGTTGCCTATTTGTACCCTGTTTTATGAGTATTTTGCACATGGATTTGCATGCTTCACGTCCCGTATGTGAAAAATATAATAATATACTTTATTTAATAACAATAATATAGATATATTTATTTACATTTGGAAAATAAGCAGACACTTTTATCCAAAGCGACTTACAAATGCAGACAATGGAAACATCAAAATCAACAAAAAAGCAATGATACGCATCAAGGTTTTTTTTTTTTTTTATTATAATAATAAAAAAAGAAACAGATAGAATATGAAAAAAATATAGGAGTTAGCGTTAGTGTTTTTTGAAAGAATATTTTTATAGAGATTAATAGAGTTACAGGGTCAAATATCTGTAAAGAAATTTTCCCGGTCCAATTGATTGATGATTCTGCTTAGCCTACTCTTTTCCTGTTTGCATGATGTCTTCGACCCTGCCCTTTCCATGGAATAAAGATTTTCTGCACATGGATCTAAACTGTCACGCCTCCTACGTTACAAAGTCATTGACATATTTTATACCTATAGTTTATACCTATTTTTCCCAGTCTTTGACGCATCTGTCATCATTTTTTTTTTCTAATTTGTTCAGTCATTTAATTTAGATGTGTAGTGTATTTTTCTTTTCTTAGGCTATTTATTTATTTTGTTCCCTTTTTATTTATCTCTCTCTCTCTCTCTCTCTCTCTCTCTCTCTCTCTCTCTCTCTCTCTATATATATATATATATATATATATATAT
>JAUCNO010000663.1:1477457-1489520 GCA_032353835.1 Enteromius viviparus | reverse complement strand
CGTGGTTTCCTCCAAGTGCTCTAAAGAGACTCGATCGCTCTATAATATAACTGCTTACATTTAGACTTATATTCACAATCAAGGGACATTAGCACGCGCATCATATTTCACAGACTGAGCTCTCCCTCACGAACTCACTATCACACGAACCAATCAGAGCCGCTCAGTGGCTCCGGAACCAATCAGGTTTAGTCGGTGTGTTGTTTGAATTTAAACACAAGTGAACGTGTCTTTTTTATAATTTTTTTTTGTTTGCATTTAAGATGTTATCTTAGGTATATGTTGTAGATATATTTTATGTAATATTTCATTTTAATAAAAAAATGTAAATCATAGTAGTGGATTATTACAATGAGTCATGTAAAGGACATCAACATAATCAACCAAAGAAACAACATATTTTAAGCAGCCCATTGCATTGCTTAATAAATAGTTGACAAACGTTTGTACATTGTAAATGTTAAACTTTTACTTTTCCAAATACTTAAAATTATAAATATGTACATATTGCAAATATTTTGCAGTTTGTGTAGACATGGTTAAATACATTAAAAACCAACTAAAAGTCTAATTATTTAATGTTCTTACACAAAGTACACATAAAATATACTTTAAATAAGAGTAACACAAGTGTGTTTTCTGTAAATACACTAAAACGTCACTAAAAGTATGCTTAATTTTAGTATATTCCTTAGGTAGTATATTCTTAGAGTAACTAAGAATATATTTATTACAATTGTATTTTTACTATACTTTTTTAGGAATATATTAAAAGTATGCTTGTATTTAGCATATTCCCTAAAAGTGTAATTAAGCATATATTTAATACAAAAGTATTTCTAGTACACTTTGTAAAAATACATTAAAATACAATTTAATATATTGTTAATGCACTTTAAATAAGCATGTTGGAAATACAAATGTATTATAAACATATTAGTTGAATTTCAAGTATTTTTTAAATGCATTTAATACTACGTCTTTTTCACCTGGGTATATAGGCGTGCTTTGCATGATTACATTAACGTGATGCCCTACGAATAACTTTAAGACTTAAATAATGGTGCTCGCCAATGACCCCAAGATGTGGAAAGTCATGTTACATTGCTGACCTTTGCATCGATATTCTTACCTATTATAAACCATGTGGTTAGTGGGATAGCTATGACAAACAGGACAATGCTGTTGTTGATGACATTTACGTGTGGTGAGTCTGGTGACCCTAAGATGAACTGCTGCATGTCTGTTTCAGTTCAAACAATAAGGCCACTGATTGAGTGACAGCTCATTCCCCTAAAGTGAAGCAACATCCCTAATTCATCTAATGAAACATGTCAGCATGAAAAAAAATTGCTGACATTGCTTCCCCAATTGGACCAAAGTTACAACAAATGAAGAAGTGAAACTATATGCTTTAGAAAAAAACAATTATGTGCATCACTTCTGTAGAAAAAAATAAAAGTTGTTTCTTAGAAATTAATTAGGCAACAAAAATATATATATTTTTTTGACCATTTACAGCCTGAACTGCACTGGTCTACTACATTTCACTAGATTATTTACTCCACTGAACACACACAGTCATATATATATTATACATATGAAATCATAACACTTTATAGCAGGTATAGTATTATAAAGTACTAACAAATCATTTGCAAACTAGTTAATTAATGGCTAATCTGTAGTTAATTCTTTAATATACTATTTACAAATGTGAGTTCTTTGTTTGTCACAGTAATCAGGGCCTGAGCACCGCAATGCAAGGACCCTCTTGACATTGTGCCATTTACTATTATTAACATATTATTATGTTGAATCTATTGCTTATTAATTTGCTTAACATAAAGCTGAATTTTCATGAACATTGTTGCAATATATGTTCTATTTCATCTGCATCAAAATACTTTCATGTTCTACATATTTTTTTCTTTACAGCTGAGAAGACTGATCAAGAAACCCTACTTCTTTTAGATGATGTCACACTGACATCTCTTATCCCGATCATTGGAATTTTGTTTAAAATTCAAGAAGTACCTCAAGATTGTGCTTGATGTAAGTGCAAGGTTACTGGCAGCACAGACCGGTCCCACTGAACAATCGTCTTTGTCAGACGTTGAAATGACATCTTCTGACAAGCCAGAATGAAACTTTTTATGACGTCTTTTTATGACGTCACTTGGACGTCCAGTTTTTTGTTCTGGATGTCCAGTGACGTCTTTTGGACATCCAGTACCAAAACTAAATGAGACCTGAACACAATGGACAATCAAACTGAAACTGGGTTACACAAAGACAGAGCACATGGGGAAATGAAAACAAACACAGTCCCCTCCCGGAAGCCGCGTGCGTCCTCGCGGCACAGACAAGCACAAGGGCATGAGGGAAAGTCCGGAGGAGGTTCTTGAGGTGGTTGGGCTGAGGTTGAGTCCGGGACTCTGAGGCTAGATGTGTAGCAGAGGGATCCTCCAGCCACTACGCCAATGGGGACTGGCAGACACGTGGAGACTCCAGCACACAGGTGGTGGGCTGAGGGTGAGCAGTGGTGCTGGCAGGCGACAGCGGTGGAGTGGACAAGACTGGGTGGGAGGGTGGGTCTTTATTTTCTATGCCAAGTGTAGGCATCGGAGGGCGTACCCGAGGAGCTGGAACTGGAGGGAATTTGCCAGGCATTGGCACTGAGAGGCACCTGCGAGGCATAGGTACAGGAGGGTGCATCGTCCGTAGTCCCAGATCTGACAGCTCACCAGCCTTGGTGCAATGGGCGGAGCTCCTCTCTGCGTTCATGCTGTCCTTGGCGATCTCCACTGTAGCAGGCTCCTTGGCCAGCTCTCGCACCTGGTCTGACGTCAACTGCTCTGGCTCCTATATTGACCTATTGTAACATCCTGAGTTTGTTTTATTCTGTGTTTATTGTATTTTTGTTCTATATGTTCTGTCATGTGTTTTCTGTCTCTCCCCATGTGTGTGTCTTGACCCAGTTATGTTAATTAGTCATTCTTGTCAGCTGTGTCTCGTCTATTAGTGGTTGTATTTAAGTCGTGTCTCTTTCAGTTTACGTTTGTCCTTCAACCCCGAATGTTACCTGTGTCTTGCTCGTGTCTTCTATGTTTCAAGTTAATGGATACTGCTCCACGTTTTTGTTTCTCTTATTATTAAAAGTCTTTTATTTATATAATCCCTTTTGACTTCCGCGTCCTCCATTGCTCCACACGGGTAGACGTTACACCTATATGGGCGTGCTTTGCATGACTACATTAACGTGATGCCCTACGCATGACTTTAAGACTTACATAATGGTGCTCGTCAATGACCCCAGATGTGGAAAGTCATGTTGCATTGCTGACCTTTGCATCGATATTCTTACCTATTATAAACCATGTGGTTAGTGGGATAGCTCTGACAAACAGGACAATGCTGTTGTTGATGACATTTACGTGTGGTGACCAGGGCTCGAAATTAACACCCGCCAACCCGCCAAATGCGGGTTAAAAATCATTTTGGCGGATGTCGATAAAAATTTACCAGCCAGTTTGGCCGGTGAGCCAATCATGCAAATCATGTCAGAGACGCTACACTACAGGCGATGTTTTAGATACCTTTGGCAGCAGCGCGCAGCAGTGTTCATTTCGTTGACAAATAATTCTCATCATAATGTTCGTCAACGACATTTTTTCACCGACGAAAACTAATTTTGAAATGACAAAAACTATGATGAAAAACTTTTGACATATTGAGATTATTTCAGAACGAATGTGCTGCGTGGTTCGGAGGTTAGATGTGTACATGAACTGCATTTATAAGCTATACACTTGCTGCACGTCTCATAAAATGTTCAAAAATCTCAATATGTGGGATTAAGGGAAGAACAGGCATATGGATATGTTAGGAGATGGAAGAGAGAGCTCAGTTCAGTCCATTGCATTCCAATACATTGCATTCGCTTGTATTCAGTTTTAAAGGGACCGCAGCCTAATTTAGTTGCTATTGTCAAAGTCGTGTCAATCATGCAACAAAAGTATGTCCCTGACATGCAACAATCATGCAACAAAAGAATGTCCCTGACTAAATCATGTAGTACTTAATAGTTCTAAAGTTTCATATACATTTTTTATATTAAAAATATTTCTGCTTGAAAGAATGAATAATATGGTAAACAAAAAAGAATGCATTAGCCTATATAACCATTGGGATTTCATTGAAAAGCAGACTATGTTCTTGACCTTAATGAGAAGTAGTTATATAGTGTGCAAAACAAAGAGAAGGTTACATTTAATTGTAAATGGCAGACAGGTCGTCATTGGCTAGTGCAGTCATGTTTTGTCAGATTTGCCGTGAGTACACAAAAGAAAAAAATAAAACGAACTGTTTTGGCTTTGGCTGGTGATCAAAAAAGTTAATTTCGAGCCCTGTTTACTTCCCTCAAACTTTTCAACACTAGTGTGTAGAAGAATGTCTTTAAGAAATATTTTATGATAATTGGCTCATAAAAACTGATAGAAACTGATTAGTATTAAATCAACATCAGTTCTATGCGGTAGGGTTCATTTAAAGTTCAAAGAGCTGAAAAGTTAATTATATTCAAGCTGAATTTATCCCATCACTGCCTTCAGTCTTTGAGAAAAACACCATGACCTGCACTTTAAAAAGATTGTTAAAGTCAACAGAGCCCTTCATTTCAAAATCATATAG
The DNA here is from genome assembly GCA_032353835.1 of Enteromius viviparus. NCBI lineage: Eukaryota > Metazoa > Chordata > Actinopteri > Cypriniformes > Cyprinidae > Enteromius > Enteromius viviparus. The sequence continues at coordinate 1,484,828 of JAUCNO010000663.1, read as the reverse complement.
AGGTCTTGCTCGAAACTCTTTGAATCTGAAGCATTCAGTTTTAGAAGCACTTAAAGATCTCTTTACATGGCAGTGCATTTTATTTTGTCTTTCTCACAAGATGCTCAGACGCGGATGCACTTGTGTTCTTCAGTGCTTGGACGGCATGCTGAAATCCTGCAAAGTACTAGTGTCACATGGGCTGCTCAGGATGCAGAGCGTGTTGGCATAATCTGACGGTGAGTAGTGTTTCTCTCTCTGGAGACGAGCACACTCATCCTGCTGAACCACACAAGCAAACAGCAAAGCATCAAAGACAAAAAACAAGAATCTCACCTGCATTAATCACGTCCTCTTTTAAACCCACACGTGTTTGTGTTTTGATGAAAAACAGCGAGAAGAGATGAGGTCCAAAATACTCAAATCCCTTCATTATATGTAAAACTCCTGCAGTACAGTGATCCGTGATTGATTACTAAATTCATATACTGTATGTATGGAATTTACATCTTTTGAGTATAGTGGCTTTTTATGTGTGACAAATGATTTTAAGTGTTACTAAATTTGATGTATCCCCTGAGTCGGTTGGATCCATTTGCGGGCTTTATTTCTCGTGGTCAAACAGGCGGAAGTCGAAATCACAGGCAGACAGAATCAAACAGGGCAAACTATCACAAACCATAGTCCAGGCAAGAGGGTCGAGGCAGGCAGCGAGTATCCAAAGTCCAATAAAAAATCAAAATAAGAAATCAACAAGGAAATCACTGGCGCAGGAACAAAAGATGTTCTTTTGTTCCTGCGCCAGGGGAGGGATGTCTGGAGCCGCGACCTCGTCCTGGTCCCTCTCTCAGCACTGGGCTTAAGCAGAGAAACATGGAAAGTAGGTGAGATACGATATTCTGGTGGTAAATCAAGACGGTATGAAACAGGAGTGATTTGACGGATGATTTTGAATGGACCCACTGAGGTCTCGGGAGGATAGCAAAACCCACTGTCCGGGTTTGTAGGGTGGACTGGGTCATCGGTGTCGGTTGGCCTGATCTGTAAGTCTGCGTACAGCACTTTGCAAGTGGACGTGAGCTGAGTCCCAGGTCTGCTCGCTCCTGTGAAACCAGTGGTCGACGGTAGGTAGGTCGGAGCGTTCGCCGGACCAGGGGAATAAAGGTGGTTAGTAGCCTGGAACGGGGTCATTCGAGTGGAGGCTTTTCATAGGGAGTTTTGGGTGTACTCTGCCCAGATGAGATACTGACTCCAGTCATTCTGGTGAGTGTGGCAGTATGACCTGAGGAACCGAATTAGCTCCTGGTTCATTTGCTCCTCTGGTCTGTTCGCCTTTGGGTGATAGCCTGATGTTACACTCACGTTGATCCCTAGGTGAGTGCAGAAAGCCCTCCAGACTCTGGGACCAGGGCCTTTGCGGGATGGGCAGCGGGCAGAGTAGACCCGCGGGGAGTTGCCTGGAAGACCAGAAGTGGTTGGTTGTGAGCTCCATGGTTGCCAGGATCCCGGGGTGACCTGTGGTGGAATTGTTGTGTATGAGGCGCAACACCCATTGGCGAAGCGGTTCAGGGACAAACGTCTTGTTAGGCAGACAGTCTGGTGAAACCAGCTCAGACCCCTGTATGTCTGAGATCTCTCTCATTATGTTCCACTGTACCGGTGCCAGAATGAGCAAGGGAGGAATAATGTTTCTCCTACATCATAATTGCATTTCGCCTGGTTCAGCTTGCGAGAATAGAAAGCGCAGGTATAAAGCTTGGACAGGGTCCCATGTCGTTGGAAGAGAATAGCTCCTATGCCTGTGATGGACGCATCCACCTCTACCACAAATTGTCTCTCAGGGGAGTCTTAGGATGGGGGCCGTAGTAAAACAAGCTTTCAGTTCGTGGAAGGCCTTGAGACTCTCTTCTGACCAGGGCAGGCGCCTGTATCCTTTCTTGGTCATGGAGGTTAAAGGGGCTGCTTTCTTGTTGAAGTCGCGGATGAAGCGCCGGTAGAAGTTTGCAAAGTTGTAGCTCTGTAAGTGTCTGAGGTTGTGGCCACTTCGTCACGGCAGAGACCTTGCCTTCATCCATAGCTACCCCCTCAGGGGTTATGACATAGCCCAGGAACGAGATCTTGGTCTGGTGGAACTTGCATTTTGACATTTTGGTGTAGAGCTGGTGCTCGATGAGCACCCTTCTAACATGAAGAACGTGACTCTTATAGTCCTTCGAATATATTAGGATGTCATCGATATATACTATGACGAATTTGTTTAGCATTTCTCTGAAGACCTCGTTGACTAGTGATTGGAATACAGCTGGACTGTAGGACAGACCGAAGGGCATCACAAGATATTCATAGTGCCCGTTGGTCATGGAGAAGGCCGTCTTCCACTCGTCGCCTCCCTGATACGAATGAGATTATAGGCGCTGCGGAGGTCTGGTTTGGTTAAGGTCTAGTTTGATCAACAGGGAAAAAGCTCGGAGATGATAGCAGGGCAAATCAAAACTTTGCGAAGAATAAATGTCCAGTCTCTGTTTATATAGGCCACAAAATGGCGGGTGATTGGTAGCGGACGCGACCAAGGTATGTGGGGGAAATGGGTCCGGGTAGGAACTTAAAACTCTGGCGAAGGTTTCCTGTGCTGTCTACCGGAGAGAGCCACGCAGGCACGACTAGTGACACTTAAAAAATATAAAAAGTCCAGTTTTCTTATTGCAATTAGACGTTTATTTAAATAAAGCTTTCTAATGTGATTAGAATGTTACTTTTGTAAAGGTTACAAAACGTTTTCATAACATTTTCATAAATATTACATTTAATGGCATTTTTAACATCACAACAATGTTTTCTCTCAACATTAAGAACATTGATTTAGTACTAATACATTTTTAAAATGAGTCTCACCATATTGGTGTGAATGACACTAAACATCTTCTATTCATGTTCATAATTAGAAGCTGCTAGTTTTCACCGTAAATTTTATGGAAATCTTTTTTACAGGACTAGGCTTAAGCCTGATCTGTGTTTTATACAGTAAAGCATTTAAATAATTTCTTGAAAACATTCCAATATTGTTATTTGTTAAATAGTTTATCTTTACATTATGAGGACGTGTATCAAATATCAATAAGAATTTTTTTTTAAACAGCATAAGAACATTTTGTTCTAAAAAAAGAAAGAAATATCGATAGTTGTAAGAGCATTTCCTGTTTGATAGGGCAGCATTTAAGTTAATGTCTGAGAGAGAGAGAGAGAGAGTAAAAGTAAAACTTAGTTCTTATTATGTTGGAACATTTGTCTTCTGTTTTTGAGTCTCAGTATTTGTTTTTGTTTGGAGTAACCGATAAAGAGATACTGTAGATAACTTATTGCCTTCGGAAAGGACAAAAGAGAGAAAAACAGACTAATTGTTTTTGCCGAGTGGGGAAAAGAGACTCTAGTAAGTCTGGAAAAGGGCTAAAAAGGCTTACAGCATCTTTAAATCTGTCTTTCTCTCACTCACTCAAATTTTGCCTCCCTAGCAAAGGTTCATGATTAGCAGATGATTCATTGCTTTCATTGAACCTTCACTAAACTCAGCCAACATGACTGAAGGGAGAACAAATGAAAGGTTTGTTGTCCCTAGCTGGTCATCCCTCAAAGCTTATTTATTAGATAATGTGGTTGATAGAGTGGATGATGGTAGTTCATCTTCTCCAACGAGACTCAGGCAGAAAACATTTGAACGTCTTGCTGAGTCTGTCCATCCTTAACCGTCTGTTGTAAATTGGCACAGATCTGAAAATTTGAGTTCACCCAAAATGAAAACTCGTTTGAGCATGAAGTCATTATTTTTGTTTTCTGTGAACATAAAGCACTTTCATAGCCGCATTAAAATTACTGTTGAACAACTGATGTCACATGGACATCTAAATGATGTTCTTACTACCTTTACCGAGACTTGAACATATCAGTTGCATTGTTGTCTCTTTCGGAATGATATGGGTTGGTATTTAATGAATTATGATTTTTTCCTTTTGTTTAAACTTACTTTTGTTTTGGTTACTATCATATTATAGTATTTATCAATATTTTAATTTTGCTTTTATTTTCATATTTATAATTATTGATTTATTTTAAATGATTCGTATATTTATTTGAATTTTAGTGGTTTAATGTGCTTTTGTAAGTTATTTTTAATTTTAAGTTGCAGTTTATAACCAGGAAATAAATAAAGAATATATAAATAAATTGTCACTTCATATTAAAATGGATAATAAATATTATTATTCAATATTTTGCATTTCTAGCTGACTATTTTAACTTTAATGACATTAATAACATCAAGCTTTTGAATTAATTACAGATTAACAGATTTTAATTCTAAATGATGCTTTCACTAAAACTAAAAGAGAAGTCTCACCAGCTGTTCACCTGAATGGCTCTACTGAAAATACAGTTTGTGATTTCCATTTTTTGTTAAAGAATGGAAGCATTTTAGAGGTCTAAAACTTTCTGTGCCCCCACTGTACAATACTGTATATTGAAAAACATTTTCTTATGACTATGTCAGTTAAAATTCAAGCCATTGAAATGTTTCCAATAAACCATCTTCTCTTTTGAGGGAACACTCCCAGGCTTCCTACAGACATTGCTTTCATTTCCATGGCACAGTCTGTGGGTTATACTTTTATCTATTGCAGTAATTGGCAGAAAATTGCATATGCTGTGGCCGTAGTTTTCGTACCCCCCTCAAAGAAAAAAGAAATAGCAATTATGGTTTCCCTTATCGAGCTCCTCCCTGGTGTAGGGCCAGAGCTCAACAGAAGAGAAGAACATTTCTGTTCCTCATTCCATGAAATTGGCCACATATAGGGCCAAATGGGCTCTTTCTGTACAAACAGAGAGGCTGGTGTGTTCGTTTTTCTTTTGCAGTTTAGCTTGAGATCTTCCTGAAAGTCTGCTCATCAAATGCAATATTTAACTAAGTGTGTGTGTGTCTCTAAGGAAGACGTCTGCATGTTAAGCATTCTTCAGATAACGACCCTTTCTTTGTGCTTTCATTCCAAGGATACAAAAGCAATCACAAGTAACCATGGTTACAGATGTACGTCTTCTCAAACGTAACAATGCGTTTGCAGATATGGCATTATATCAAACATTTATGACTTAATTTGTGACTGGAGCAAATTTAATATCATGCAATTGAATCTTACGTGCGGTATCCATCGCCTTGCAAGACGTGTCTCGAATCCTCAGAAGCTGAGGGCTTTGCCTGACGGGGTGCATATATAAAGGTCTGTCCTGTGTGGCGTATAAGATTAAGGTGTTGGGATTATGAGCTGTTTCACGGCTAAAGGGAGATGGCTAATCTCTTCTCCACAGGCTCAAGAAAATCTGTTCTAGACTGCTAGACGGGATCCCGTTCGTTTCTCCAGCAAAAATCAGACTCTCTTTTGCTGCTCTCTCCACAGGCTACAGTGTAAGGAATACAAATAGTTGTTGTTTTTAAGTTAGCTACACACATATACTGTACTTGCATGTTCAGTGTAAAAAATAAATCAATAAAAAGAGCAGCCAGCATTTCACCATTAAAACATGGTCCAAAAAAACATTGCAGTTCAATTTATGGTTATAAGTAATTGTTTCATTAACTGACACAATTTTAATATCTAAAGTAATACAATGTATTTTGTGCCTGTATAATATACTGATAACCAAATAGCCTAATAAACAACAAATAAGCAACATTATAACTGATTTTATAATAACTATTAAGTGACTATGATTAGGAAACATGATTATTAAAAGAAATCATAATGTTTTGCGCAGAGAATTGTGAGAATTAGTTTTTTCTCTGCAAAATTATAAAATGACATGGTAATTACAAAATTTGTTAATTTATTATTACATTATATTTTACTCAAAACAAGCCTTGTGACCATTGAGAGCAACTGACTTTAAACTGATGCAAAGATTAATATTTTTTTAATCACATTACTGAGAAATGTGAATTATGTGAAGAGTTTTGAATGTTTATTATAGCTCTTTTGCTTTTATTGTATGCTAAAAAAGAGCTTTTTATATATTTTCTTTTGCTTTTTAAACTGTGATGTGACCGTATGCAAAATGATCCAAGAACCAAACATATCCACTGCTGTGCATCGAAAGGTTGAGTGCCCTAAAACCATTAGTACCATTTGCAAGAACTAATTTGCTCTCACTTATATCAGCACAGAAACAATTCAATTTGGATATAACAGCAGTAATTATAAGAACTTTGTTTTTGACAAGCTACAACTCGAAACACAAGGCCAGCTCTCCTATTATACCTGCACTCAAAAAAATGACTCTTTGAACTAACTTAATTCAGTTATGTAATCATGCATCCTATTTCCACACAACCAAATTGTGTTTTATTTGCATGAATGGAATTTGTTGAATTTATGTAAACTCTTTGCATTGTGTCGACACAGTTGGATGAGGAAGAATCTACATTGTAACTTTACGTTTTGCGAACAAAGCATTTTTTTGTGTGTGTAGGGAGAAAATCACAATTTGTGTGTCTCCGTTCCAGTGGTCAGTGCGTGTTTTAGTTGGGCTTTTGACCCTTATATTGGTAGAATTAATTGTTGTTTTGGTTGTTGTGATTGATGTCTGTGTGTGCCTTACAAACCCCAATAATTTTCTCCTCTAGAACATTTATTTTTTTAATCTAATATCATTTGGTTATGTGTTTAAATTCTGCGTGAATATTCCCAAACATTATTACCGTGCTTTCTATGTGTGAGATATGGGATTGTTGTCATATTACTATTAAAATCTAAAATTAAAGTTTGTGTTAAAGTAAAATAATTTATGATAAATATGCCTTTTGTATGGAATTAAATACAAGCACTCTGAGTGTCTTGTGTATTGTATTTATTTTCATATAAAAGGAACAGGGCCCGGTTTCTCGAAAGCTTCTTATCGCTAAGTAGTTCTTAAGTTGTACCTAAACCTCTCTCTTAACATTATGACGCATTTCCCAAAACGTTCTTACGCTAAGTATCTCTTAGTCACACGTTAGTAAGGTTGGTCTAGACCAGTGATTCTCAACCAGTGGGCCGCGGCCCTCTAGTGGGCCTTGGAGCACCATCTGGTGGGCCTTGCAGGCAGTGGTAGATTACTCCAAATTAATTTTTATTTTTTTCTTAATAGAAAAATCTTGTTATTTGTAATAATCTAATTACTCTTTTGAATTTATATGATTAAAAACATGATAGTTCAGGTGTTTGAAATTAAAAATCCAAAAAAATTTAATAAAATCGCAACAACAATCACGTCACAGCGTCAGTTTGTACATTTATTCAATTAGATTCAGTAATGTTAACGAACACGTTACTGTAATATGGATCGCTTTTTGAAAAGAAAAGCAGATATGGG
>JAUCNO010000663.1:1458882-1472016 GCA_032353835.1 Enteromius viviparus | reverse complement strand
TTTACAGCTTGAATAAAATGTAAACATATAGAAAAAATATGTAGCATGTTTTAGTAGAGCAAACAAATCATATTATAAAATGTGCGCGTCTGGTGTGCGATACTTCGAGCTGTCCTAGACGCGGCGCTGCGCTTCTCGTCCGGTGTGCCACCCCCTTAAGACTTGAGGGCGGATTAATGATGGCAGGACTGGTACATTGTGTTTCGATCTAAATTACACATTACACACATCAATGCACAATCACGGTGGTGTTAAAGAATGCAGATGTAAAAACCTGTTTGTGAGGTTAGTCTGGATTCGTGCAGCAGGAAGAACAGAAGACCAGTGTTTGGGAAGCGTCTCAGTGTTTCCAGCCTACAGGAAGTCAAATTACCAGTGCATTACTCTCAGATCAGGATGGCATGCTAGGAGAAACTCTAAACACTCTTTTGTCTGTTTACCATTGTATCAGTGGAAAATGCGTGGCCTCGTGAGCTAATTTCCAGGTTCAGTCATGGGTTCAGTTTTTCCTCTGTGATCTAGGGGTCGAGTGTCTCTGAATGGCTGTAGTAGCTTCCTTTTAATGGTGCTCTAGAGTTCCACTATGCTGTAATATTATATATAATATTTCTAATTAGTTTTTTTTATATTCTATTATATTCTATTTTTATTTTGTTTATCTTTTAAGCTAAGTTATCAAGTTAAATAAAAAAAATACTTTTCAGCAGAAGAAAAAGTAATAAAAATATATTTTAAAAAAATGTTGCAAACATTTATTTTATTGCAACAAATTATTTTTATTTTATTTATTTATTTATTTATTTATTTTTTACATTTTTTTTTGGGGGGGGGGGTTGTTAATTATAATAATCCTGCAAGCTAGTGTGCGTATCACTTTTTATCATATCACAATTAATTTTAAAGCAAATTTATGTCCTTAATAGTTGTATTATGTAGTGGCTGTTCTATAATGACAATAAGAAACATGAGTGTTGTAGTGTGACTATATTCACTACGACCTCTGCACAGTTGATTACTAAGTGTGATGTGTTTAAATAGAATATTTTCATTCTATTCTTAGTTAAATGATTTTGAAGATGCGTGGGATGATTTGAAGCACAAAATAAATTCAAACCTTTAAAATTGGAATAAGAGTCAGTTTCTGTTTCGGTAAGCTGTTATTATAGTTAGTCTGGAGGTCATCTTCATCATTTAGCATGAGGTTTCTTTGTTTTTATTTCCATGTGGGTTGCTGACCAGCTCATTTACAGTAAAACCCATCAGACCTTTTAATGTTTAGTGAGAATACATATGAGAAGTTTGTGTAGAGTCTACACAATTAATATTTAAAACTTAAGTTAAGATTATTAAATCACACAGACTGCAGTAGAATATTATAATAGTAATAATTCTGATTATTTTTAGCAATAACAATTCTTCTTCTCAAATAAAAATCTTATTTACTCTTGTTAAATCATATGAATAAAAATATTATAATGTATACACCTTATTGATGTATGGTCAAATTATGCTTTAAATAAATAAACAAGTACCCTTGAGAGGCTTGTAAAGTTTGTAAATATGTTTTAGTCATTTCCATATTATTTTTATTTAGTATTTTTTTCATTACTTTATTTTAAATCACATTTTAAATAAAACATTTTATCAATATCACAATTACATTTCCACCCCCAAACCGACTTTAGCATGTAGAAACCCTTTTTTAATGGTGTCTCTCAGGAAAAGGATCATATCAGAGAGGGTTTTTAGATGCTTTATATTTTCAATTGTATGAAAGTGAGTTAGTGCTGCTCGAACAGAAGACTAGTCTGATTGGCATGCTGGGACTCGATGAGTTGAACTCGACCCAGTGTTCCTGCTTCACTCGTGTTCGGACAGCCCTTCAGGTCAAGGGTTTGTGGGTGGATACAGATTAGAAGTGTGAATATAAACCTGTTCTGCTTTCTAAAGATTAGAGGGAAAGCTAGAGGGTTTCTCAGAAAGCACAGTATGTCAACATGTTACAGCATGTCTCTTATCTATTAGAAGACATGTTTCTGTGTGCAAATCAGAACTAATGTGGGATCTCTGTGCAGGGGCTCAAACAGGGAAGCTCAGTCTTGAACTCTCTGCTTTCGGGGGCGTTTGCAGGAGCCGTGGCCAAAACAGTCGTCGCCCCGCTGGACCGAACCAAGATTATCTTCCAAGGCAAGAACAAGAACTCTTTATTTACCTTCCCTGACTGACTCACTAAACCTTTACAGATGCGCTGAAGTATTTAAACACTCAGTATGGCCTGTGGATGTCTGAGTGTTATTGCATTAGGTGCAGATTATCAAAGCTAGAGTCAAGTCTTAGTGTCAAGCGTGAGTGGATCGGTTCATGTGATCTTAACTAAGATGCAAACTTATCACCTTTGCTTTACACACCACAAACAGATCATTTGTGTAAATTGCGTAAAGTAGCGAAATATCAGTTTCCATTTCTGAACATTAATTGTAATAATGCAGTGAGATATTTGTGCTCCACACAGAGCACTATCATCATTTAGTAACAGAAGAAACTGAGACAGACTCAATCCAGAAGAACTGTGCAAACGTCTCCAAGATGAAGAAAAAAACCTACCTGGAAAGCTCCAGTACTGTTCAGAGTTTTAGACACTCGAGTAAAGATGCTTTAAAATGAGGATGCTTTCAAAAATAATGTTAAAATAATTATAAAATAAATAATTTTATTAATCAATTCACTTCTATGAACTAAATCAAATATATATTTGGTAAAACAGCTTCTGTGTCCAGACGTACACTTACCCAGAGTTTTTCAGGGAGTTTTCCAGGCATGATGATCAGATCTCTGTGTGGAGAACAAATATCTCACTGCATTATTACAATTAATGACTAAAATAATGTTGGGAAATATAAACTAATATTTCCAACTGATACGCTACTACGAAAGATAGAAATAACCCACTTTAAACCTTTTTTTTGTTGCTGAAAATACTAGTGGCCTAAGACTTTAGCATAGTACTGCATATGTGTGTGTGTGTGTGTGTGTGTGTATATATATATATATATATATATATAAACAAATCACAATAGTGTTAATTTTAAAATGTATTAAAAATAGTTTAAAATAAACAATATACATAAATAATAATAATGTATAAATCTGTTCTCCAAAAGAAATGGCTTTAGGATCCCCCAGTGGATATATAAAATAACATATCACAATAGTAATAATTACAATTAAAATAATAATATTGCTGTTACGACCTTAGTTGGATTTTATATCTAGGAATTTTAAAGGAGTATGGCCAATGAGATGGCCAAGGGAAAAAGCTTAAGCTAGGTGGGACAAAATAATCACAAAAGCCCAACAATTAGCACCGCAAAAGATTTATTGTTCCCACAACCAAAAATATTTATAAACATTCAGTAAAGACAAAACAATTACAAAAACAACTTAAATAGCAAGACCAACGGGAGTGGGAACGCTATAAATCATAAAATAAATCCCCACTATCTCCTCCAGTCCTCTAAATAAGAAAAACAAAGCAAAAGAAAATCTTCAACGCAAATGCTAAGTAATTAAAAGAGAAATACATCAAATAGCGCACTCCGCTCACTAGTGTGTCTAATACATTAAATTCCTGAGTGCAAAACATGTATGTCACGTGTCTTACTATACTGTTCCACAACTCCGTCGTCTGCAATGCAGAGTTGCACTCACACTGTAGTGGAGCGTAACGTGTCAGAGAAAATATGAGATCAACGGGAACACGAGCGTTAAGAGTGGTAACACTTCACAACGTCTTTTACAAAGCTCAATCTACTCTTAAACATTAAAATAGTAGCGCTAGATAGTCATAACACAACAGCACGTAATATACCAAATTACAAGCTCTGCACACACACACTCTCCTTCTCCTTCTTCCAGCGCCGCTGGCATTTAAAAGGCTTCTGGTGCCGATCATGATTGGACTAGACGACATGACGTCACAGAAATCCAACGATGATGGAGGCACATCCACCAACAGAATGTCGAATAAGGCAGCACCTAGAATTAAAAGCAACGCAGAGAAACAAAACATATACAAGAACAGTGTACAGTTCATAACAATTGCTATTTTAAATGTAAAATGTAAATTCTGTAAATCCTGTTTAAAGCTGAATGAATGTTTGTAAATTAATGAACCTTTTAGGAATCCATATTTTATACAGTGCTGGAAAGTTTGATCAGCTGTAATTGACTGGAACTCTAATGATTTCTCTTTATCTTCTGATTTTAGTTTCGTCACATAGATTCTCCGCTAAGGTGAGTATTTTCTGCTTCTTTGTGAATATTTGTCTTATTTAATGTGTTGGATCTTTCGCAAAATGATCTTAAATGCTTGTGATGTCTACATGATGTTGAACTGTATTGCACAACGAAACACAGAAACTCTGTTACCTATTTCAGGAAGCGTACAGGTTAATTTACCGCACGTATCTGAAGGATGGGTTCTTCAGTCTGTGGAGGGGAAACTCGGCCACGATGGTGCGTGTTATTCCATACGCTGCCATCCAGTTCTGCGCTCATGAACAGTACAAGACGATTCTGGGGCAGCATTACGGCTTCCAGGGCAAGTGAGTGAGCTTTTACTCTCTGCTGCTTCGCTGAGGCACATTTACATAGACATTTACATGTGAAGAGTTTATTTGCATAAAAAGGATAAATGCCACTTTAATAAGCTGGGGTTTCCCTTACTATGAATTCTTACCTGCGGATGGATGCACTCCTGTTCCAGTCTCCAGAGAAACCAGTGCTGTCAAACAATTCATCACATCTAAAATACAAGCTTTTGTTTACATAATATATGTGTGTGTGTGTATTTATTATGTATGATACCGATACATTTAAAGGCCAGAATTGATACTGATTCTTCTAAACTGAACGTTATAAATCATGAAATGCATTAAATTACCAATTTATTAATAGTAAAGCAAGTAATGATACACCTAAAGGTCCCCTGAAGTTCCTTGAAACACAGCGTTATTCTGTGACATCATTTCAACTGAAACCGAAAGACGGGGCAGGACATATCGAGCAGCCCGCCCCCTTTTTGAAATGGCCAATAGTGTTTTGTTTATCTGCTCTGACCGGGAAAGCCGTGGATTTATCTGCTCTGACCGGGAAAGCCTTGGATTCGATATGAAACTCTTATTAAAACAAAATAGTGGTCATAATCCTGCTGGGACTGTGTAGTTAAAAGTGTTTAATATATGCCGACTCGCACATATGATTGAACATGTTACACATGTTTATGTTTACCTGTCACCATTGAAATCTACAAGTGCTATAGTTAGAGCTATGTATAGTTAAAACCGTGGTTAGTTTTCAGAAGGGACTGCCAGTAACAGCTGCATGCATAAGACGCGAGACACTGTATGATTTATATTAACATTACAGAACTTGATCAATATGAACTTTTAAATAAATTGAATTGCTCAAACTATGAAAGCTACCATTTACCATTTAAGCTAAAGTTTACTTTAAAATAACCCTGATGGTCACAGTTTTGGGAGAGGCAGCCCTGTTTGAACGATCGACTGGTTCTGTTTTGCTACATTTGTGTGTGTTTGGATTTTGATTGAACTGGGATGGTATGATGAAAAAACATGATTTATGACCGTAAGAAAGGGAGTTGTCTGTTTTTGTTTATTTAGCCGAAGCGGCTCGCATAGCAGAAATGAATTGACATGTTGTTTTTCAGAGCTCTGCCGCCCGTGCCGCGGCTGCTGGCCGGTTCTCTGGCGGGAACCACGGCTGCTCTGATCACGTATCCGCTGGACATGGTCCGAGCACGCATGGCCGTCACACCCAAAGAGATGTAAGACAATTCTACCTTTAACTTAGAAGTGTTGAATGTTCTTCAGGTATCTCAAAGTTTTGATGTGATGTCACTGTGATCTCGTTTCTGTTCAGGTACAGTAATATCCTGCACGTGTTCGTTCGCATCTCTCGTGAGGAAGGTCTGAAGACGCTCTATAGAGGATTCACTCCTACAATCCTCGGCGTTGTGCCGTATGCAGGACTCAGCTTCTTTACCTACGAGACGCTCAAGAAACTCCACGCAGGTAAAGCCTGACTCTGTGATTCAGGGGTACGCCCAATCCCAATTCTATTTCATACCCCTTCCCCTTTCTTCAAAATCGCTGGTGGGGAAAGTGTTAATGTGCCCCAGCTTTCATGCAGCATGTAACGAGTTTTAAATCTGAAAGTTGTTGTCTCTTAAAAGACGAGTCGATTCTAAATCACAGAAATGAGCATATTATAATGGCGTGTTCACACCAAGCATAATAACTATATTTGCGTCCACACCAGTGAATGATATTGTCTATTAGCTCAAGCGTTTCTGCTGCTTTAAATGCTCAAGCGCGTGATAGCAGGATTGATTCTGATTGGTTGTCAATGTTTTTATCGTTCATCAGCTCAAAAAAAATTATTCCAACGACAGTGTTTCTCTGTCCTTTATTCTTATAGTTGTAGTGTGGATGCTGATATTCTTTAACATTGAGAACTACATCTTTATCTTTATTGTGCTTTAGAAAATGAAAGTGTTTCTGACTGTACACGCAGGTCAACCTGTTGTTGGGGACTGACAAAACAACAATATTGAAAAAATTTTTATAAACCATAATAGGGGCACTTTAAAGTAACTACAAATATGACCCTGGACCAAAAAAGCAGTCATATGAGTGCAATTTGAGTTTGAAATTGAATAAATAATAATAAATAATCTTTCCACTGATGTAATGTTTGTTCAAATCTGATAATATAATGGTACAGATAAAGCTATTTAAAAATCTGGAATCTGTAGGGGAAAATGTTTAAAGTTGTCCAAATGAAGTTCTTATCAATGCATATTACTAATCAAAATAAAGTAATTATATATTTATGGTAGAAAATTTACAAAATATCCTCATTTACTTATATCCTAATTACATTTGGCATAAAAGTCAAATCTATCATTCTGACCCATATAATGTATTTTTGGCTGTTGCTACAAATATACCCCAGAGACTTAAGACTGCTTTTGTGCTCCAGACTCACAAGTGAGCATGGAAAGCAAAGATCTTCAAAGCTAACTCCATGTGGAGTATATGCCCGTGAAGTTCTCACCAGTTCTCTTCTGCCCTGTTTCAGAGCACACGGGCCGCTCTCAACCGCACTCGCTCGAGCGGCTGGCGTTTGGAGCCTGCGCAGGTTTGATCGGTCAGTCGGCCTCTTACCCGCTGGACGTGGTGCGCAGACGCATGCAGACGGCGGGCGTCACCGGACACACCTACGGCAGTATCTCAGGCACCATGCGTGAGATCGTGATGGAAGAGGGCGTTATCCGAGGTCTCTACAAGGGCCTGAGCATGAACTGGGTCAAAGGGCCCATCTCCGTCGGCATCAGCTTCATGACCTTCGACCTCACGCAGATCCTGCAGCACAAACTTCAGCAGTACTACCACAGTGCGCGGTAACGGAAAAGCGCAACGTTTTATTGTTCTGTTTTTGTTTTTAATCTGAGCAAATGCTGCCTATGAGGAGGATGGGAAATGCCTGGCGTCATGTGACTAGTTTTTTTGATGCTAAAGCATATGTGCACTGGGAAAAGATTTTTTGTTACTTGGTAGTTTTGTCCTATTTTTCCAGCACCGATATCTAAACATTTTTTATTTGAGATGCATTTACTTGATGCAAAATTATATAAAGTTTTATTTTATGAAAAAATTTATCAAAATTAGGTAGGTTTATACTTAAAACGAAAAAAAATAATATCTTCATATGAGGTCAGAAAAATTAATCTTAATGGAAAGGGAAAGAAAAATTGGTTTCTTAAACCACTAGAACAGCTTCACAGCGTAAATTCACTTCATTTTGATATATTCTGCAACAAAAAAAAACACTTTTGTGCATTATTTTGCTTCTTAAGTCAATGTATGTTGATTTAACACTGTTTAGAAGTTTGTACTGGAAAGCAAGGCCAGGACGCCGGTAAAGAAGCTGATTTCTGCGGGGTGTGTGTGTTCAGAGTGAGTGTGTGTTTGGTACAGAGACGAGCTGAATGTTGGTCTCAGATTGAACCAAGTGCAATACTGACTGAAAGTGTGTCTGAAAACACAATTTTCTTCATTGTCCTGCTTTATGTCTGTGTTTTCACACACATTGGGATTAAATGAAGACACACACATGCATTTTGAGTTTACAGCATACAGCCGTGTGTGTGTGTGTGTGTGTGTGTGTGTGTGTGTGCGCGTGCGTGCGTGCGTACGTGCGTGTGTGTGTGTGTGTGTGTGTGTGTGTGTGTGTGTGTGTGTGTGTGTGTGTGTGTGTAAGAGTGAACAGCAGAGGCAGATCATCCGTCACACTCATATCATCTTATGAAAACAGTCAACTCGTCCAGGTCATATTTCACTGCGAAATGAAAATAAATAAACAATATTGGTAATGTTTGGAAAATATTTTAAGTTCTATTTAACATAAAGAGCATAATTTTGGCATCATATTTTTACAACAATTAAATGTTTTTCCGTCAAATTGTGTATTTACAAGTATAAAGGTACTCTACATTACAGAAAGTACTTAGAATTTCTATAATTTATAATTAAAATGATTAAATTTTGTGTGTAATATATAATATATATGCAACTATACTTTATGGTCATTGTAATTTCTATAGTTTAAATTATATATATATATACATGTATTTAATCATTTTAATTTCAAATGATAAAAATTTGGAGTACTTTCTGTAACATACAGTACCTTTATACTTTTAGAAACGGTACATAATTACTACCAGTAGTTATATCGAAAAATACAATTACTGGTATCGTTTTTATACTGCATTTAAGAAAATAATTCTAATTGAAAATTAATTTAATACATAATTTTAGGTAATTATTTATATACATATACGTAATACATTTATGCATTATTTCCCCCTAAATTATACTTTAATGCACCTAATATTATCCTTTTTTCCCCCTCTTTAATATAGAAAAAACTTATTATTTTTTATTTTTTTTGGGCTGAAATATGAGTAATTTCTTCATGAGATTCACCTTTGTTATCCGTTATCATTAATCCAGGACAGAAGAGTGATGTGGTCTGTGTGTGTGTGTGTTTGTGTTTTGTGTCTTGCACACGTATGAATCTGCGACTCCCAAGTGCCTGGAGAGAGAAATGTATAACAGTGTTACTGACTGCTGTAACTAATGTTCAACTACTTGTTCAGTTGTTAAGAACAAATACCACGTTCACAACACGTTTGATCTTTAGTCATTGGTGTGTTTGTTCATTTACTTTCAATATACGTTTATTCATCATACGTTCTTTTATTTTCAACATGCTTGCTGACTCACAGGGACAGTATTTCACTGTTCATCTGGAAATATTGATGGAGAGACTCCAACAAGTGTTTGTTCACTTTAAAAGCATCTAAATCTGACCTGTTTCACATTTAAAACTGGTATCTTTGTTTATAACATCATTTATTTTGCTGTTTTCATTAGAAGGCCTTTAGACATTTTGAATGTTTTAAAACACTTCTTGGGGCAGTTATTTTCACTCATCATAATCATATCAATCTTTTCTGAACAAACTAAAATCTCAACCTGACCTAATCTAACCTGACAATCGCACAAAGCACAATGATTCTAATTTAGATGTCTTTTAAAATGTTACAAATGGCATTAAATGCTTTTTAAGTTCACAGACGCCTAATAAAACGCTGAGATTCGTTTGAATGGACTCAAAGATTTGATGTTACGATCTGCTTGTTCATTTGAGTTTCAGTTCTAGATTCTGTGTTTGAAGCAGAATTCATGTTTATTGTAATGATTCGGTTCAGAATCGATCGTTGATGGCATTCATTGTGAAGTTTGTTACAAAGTGATTCGTGTTTGAGTGATTCATTCTCGCGATTTCAGCAGAATCAAACAAATCTCTCACTGAACTGACTCGTTTAAAAGCATCTGGGGTTAAGACTGTTGTTTGTAAATTGAAAAGATTTGTGCCAAATGAATGTATATTAAACTAAGGACATTACGATCAAGCCTTTTCCGTCATTTATTCATATTTGCTGGATGATGCGAGCAGGGCCGGCCCAAGCCTTCAGGGGGCCCTAAGCAGAATTTTATTTGGGGGCCCCTCTGTGCCACCAATATGACTAATTATTGTCAACCCATTATTATTCACACACTATAAATCTAACACACACAATATAAATGTTATTATTTTCTAGGTGTGTTGGTTACATTGTACTGATGTTTTTACCTGTGTTTTTGCTATGATCTTTCATTGTAACAGTAGTAAACCCCCAGGTGTTCATTTGCACAGTACCAGTTGGCATACTTAATATGGTGTACTGAAAAGAGGCAAAATAAACTAGTAGACAATGCTCTTACTGTAAACACTTTTACCACTTTATGTTTTATTTCTTTTGCAAATTGTAAAAAGTGAAATACAATGAACTACAAATAAAATAAATAATATAATAAATAATAAAATGTAGGGCTAATATTTACCACTTGAATTACTTTTGGTCAAAACAAAATTGCCACATGTAAAAAGTGCAATGCAATCAAATACAAATAAAATAAATAATATAATAAATAATAAAATTTTAAGCTAAATATCAAAGAACTACAAATTAGTCAAACTGTTAGATATGTTTATATGAAAAGACAAACTAACTCAATTTTACATTCCACCTCAGTATTCCACTTTCCTTAGAATTTGTGTTTCCTTGCTTTTCTGGAGGCAAAGTCGTTTATGATATCATTATAAGATATCTGATGGGCAGTTTTGTTATTAATACTGATTAGTGCAAGTCCACTCAGTCTTTCCTGGGCCATGGAAGATCTCAAATAGTTTTTGATCAGTTTGAGTTTGGAAAAGCTCCGCTCTGCAGATGCAACAGTCACAGGGAGAGTGCAGGCTATCCGGAGAGCAACCCAAAGATTCGGGTACAACTCACAGATCTCATTTTGAGAGAGGTAAGTGAGAAGCTCAAATGCAGTCATCTTTTCTTGGGGAAGTTCTGGAAGACTCTCAATCTCTGTAGCAAGGGCATCCCCGTCTACATCAGCCTCTTCTCCACAGGTGAGTTTGTCTCCAAGAAGCTTACACTGGTCCATCCGTGTCTGGGAATCAAGCTGGCTAAAGTCAAGGAGCACTCCAAAGTTGTCCTTAACTTCCCTTAGAGACTGAAAGCGGTCCTCCAAAGACTGAATGCAACAGTCTACTACAACATTAAAAAATGATACTTCCAGTCTTTTCATTGCATCATTTTGTGGCTCATCAGCTGCCTCATAGGCAAAGTGCCTTTTTGTGAACCGTAGCCTCTTCTCCTTCAGCACTGCCTCAGTGTTCATTTGTTCACAAATCTCTTTTGCTGAGACCTGTGCATCCACAAAACCAGTTGTCCTATAACTGTGTAAATGTTCCTTAGTTTTCTTAATGAGGCCCACTGCAACATCAAGCTGCATGTTGGTTGACTGAAGGTGCTTGCTTGTGGTGTTAATTCTGGAGAGAATGTCATACCAGATGACACAGCAAATCTGAAATCTAAATGAACCAATTTCTTCAGCAAGACTGTTGGCCTCAACTTTCACTGTGGGGTCTTTAGTCTGTTCTCTGACCTCCAACAAAGCTTCTCTCACCTTGCCTGCATGATAGCGTAAAGGTTCAATACTGTTCACCCGGCTCTCCCATCGCGTTTCACTCCAAGATTTTAGTGTGACGTCCATATACTTCTTTAAGATGGCCCATCTTTGTGGAGACCCTGAGAACAGTCTGTAAAGTTTTTCCACATTTCCAAAAAAACAAGTGGCATCCTTGGATGCTTTAGCAGCATCTGAAACCATCAGATTTAACGTATGTGCTCCACAAGCCACATAAAAAGCACGCGGATTTTTTTCTAACAGTCTAGCCTGCACACCTTTATTTCGGCCCTTCATGTTTGCACCATTGTCGTAAGATTGTCCCCTACAGTCCTGGAAAGGGATGTTCAATTCTTCAAGCCGTTTAAGAATTAGTGTGGACAAGCCTAGACCAGTAGATTCAGGAGCTATTAGAAATCCCAAGAAGTGTTCCTTTATCTCTGGTGGTTTGCTAAGACTTACAGTGCGCACAATAACAGACATCTGTTCTTGGTGACTAACATCTTGGGTGCAATCCAATATTATAGCATAATATTTTGAATCTTTGATTTCTGCCACCATTGTTTCCAGTATTTTGTCGCTGACACAGCTTATCAACTCATTTTGGATAGTTTTCCCTAAGTATGTGATATGCTGCGCTCCACTGTCAATTCGTCTCACGTGATCTCTCAAAATAGGATCAAATTTAGCTAACAGTTCCACTTCTTTTAGAAAGTTCCCATTGTTTTCCTGATGTAATGTATCAACAGATCCCCTGAATGCTAGATTTCTTTCTGCCAAGGACTGAATTATACTGATCAGGCGTGTGAGAACATCTATCCAACGGTTCTTTTCTGCCTCCAAAAGGGCCATTTCAGCCTCATCAATAGTTTTCCCTTTTGAAAGACGGAGTGCAAAATCCTTCCATTTCACCATGTTGTTGCAGTGATCAAGGCTATTTTCATGCTGTTTTAGTAGTGCACCTATATTAACCCAATCCTGTTGTCCCTCTGTTGTCAGTTTTGTGGACTTCTTAGAAAACAATTTGCAGCAGAAGCAGTAGACTGCATCATTTATTTTAGAATATGTAAGCCAGCTCCGCTTAATTCTTTCTCCATTAATTAACTGTCTGTACACGTAGTGGTAATGGAAGCTTCGACCATCAGGTTTTTTAGGAAATTAGAAGTTTTCCTTAACAGGCAATGGTCCTCTACCTACAAGGTCAGTCCTTTCAGAGTCCGACAGGATAGATGACCACTCAGCTGGGTCAACTGGAGGAGCTGCTGATCCTTGCTGTAGGCTGGAAGTAGGTGACGGAGATGAGACATCGATTCCAATGGCCACAGAACTAGAATGACCTATATGGAAATTGAATAAAAAATTATATTTAGAAAATATTCTAAACAGGATTTTCTACAGTAAACTGAGCAAACACACAGTGCTACTAACTTACCTGCCACCTCCGCTGAGGTTGAAACAG
>JAUCNO010000663.1:1430670-1454765 GCA_032353835.1 Enteromius viviparus | reverse complement strand
TTTTATCTGGGCGGCTGTCAGCGGATCCTGCGGGCTGGTAGCCTTTTTAAAGGCTGGATGTGCCAGTCATCTTGCAAATCCAGCGAGTAAAGACCTTTTTAAGTGCACAGAGCTGCTGCGATGGGTCTTCCCTGGGCAACCGGGAGAAAGACAGAATTTTGGAGGTGCTGCGTGCGCCTTCCGCCAACCCTTCGCAGCTGGATGATTTGTTTCTGGGGGTTAGAGATGCAGCTTCGCCGCGCTCTCTCCCAGTGCCATTCTTCCCGGAGGTGCACGAACAGCTTTCCAGGTCGTAGCGAGCTCCTTACTCGTTGCGCCTGTGTCCAGGCTCTTCGGCCAACGCTATCGATGGCGGTGCAGCCAGGGGGTATGCGGCGATCCCTCAAGTCAAGCACGGTGTGGCAGTGCACCTATGCCCACGCAGTGCTGCCCTGTGGCATCCAGGAATTCTGCTCTGACCCCCCTCACAGTCCCTGCCCCTGTCCCCCTACAGGCTGCCCCACTGCTGGCATGGAGGTCAACGTCCCTTGATTCCCCCAGCGACTCAGCTGGAAGCCCGCATAGCACTTCTCAGTCCCTCGCCGTGGTTGATACGGACGGTACACCTCGGCTATGTGATTCTGTTCGCTAGGCGCCCGCACCGCAACATTCGCTACACTTAGTCTAAATAGCGATGCTGCCATTCTCGTGCGGAGTTTGTAGTCCTACTGGCGAAGGACACAATCGAGCCTGTCCCTCCAGCCGAGTTGTGGTCAGGGTTTTACAGCCCTCACTCCATCGTTCCCAAAAAGAGCAGTGGGTTGAGACCCATCCTGAACCATGATCTTTGAACCAGTCTCTTCCTAGTGAAGCAGCCGGAAAAGATTCTCGCGGAAGCCCCTTCCTGAAATCTCCTGAAGGAAATTTCTTCTCAGGGGATTGGGCACCTTGACACGGGATGCCAGATGAAATAGGCATCCCACGGGATGCGACAGACTTCTCCGGCATTTCAATGCTGTCATGGAGATCATCTCCTAAGCGGAAGCCCCCTCTATGAGGCTGGCTTACGCTCCGAGGTGAGTCTGTTGAAGACTAATGCTCCTCTCGCGAAAGAGAGGACCCTCAGAGACGCAACGATTGCAGTTGTGCTTGCTTTCCTGCAAGAAAAGTTGAAGCGCAGACTGTCCCTTCTTCTCTCAAAGTGTATGTCGCCGTCACAGTCGAATTTCACAATGCAGTGAAGGCCGTGCCCCTCGGTAAGCACCTACTCATCGTTCGGCGCGTGGGGTTGATAGGGCGGTTAAAACCTTTCCCTTTATTCCAGGGTAGCCTTGCCTTACGTCTGTGAGCTCACTCAAAGAGTGCTGCTTCGTCCTATACGACAGGCTCACGGCGCCTCTTAGCATAGTTAGAGCTTCAGGCTGGGCGACACTGTCACCTTCGCTTGGTTTACAGAAAAAAGACCTCTGCGTAGAGGCTGTGTCTTCTTGCGTCCTCAGTAGGACAGTAGGTGAGCAAGAGGCTGTTGCAGGCTTGCTGAAATATATTGCATAATATATATTGCGGCGATATATTGAGTTTTCTTGTTCCGCATGCAACAGTTCATACTTCATGCGCTCCGCCCTCAACCGCTTGCTTCAGCACCACTGAAAGCAACTCTGTTGACCAGTTTAATTTTAAAATGTAAATGTTTTTAATGTTTAATATTAAATATAGTATCAACTTATTTAAGCAAACAAAAGTATCAAATTAACTTTTTTTAAAAAAACGTTTTCAACTCAAAAACGTTTCAAATTACAAATATATATAGTTCTCTTTAATTGTACTGCCTAAAATTATATAGCTAATTTAACTCTTTAACTCAAGTTAAATTGACTGAAAACACATAATTAAATCATAATTAATACCTAAACGACATTAGTAGAAACTGATTTGACAAATGTAAAAAGTTTCTTGAAAAATAATTTAGAAAGTTCATAGGAATAGCATTTATCTGAAATAGAAATCTTCTGTAGAGGGATAAATGCCTTTACTGTCACTTTTGAACATATCTTTTAGATTCACAATAGACTGCAGTCTATATATATTTATATTTAGCTTTATATTTATTTTTTAGTTTTAATAGTTTCAGTACTTTATTTTCATAACTTTATTATTTAAATTAAACACCACTTTATTTATTCAATAGCTGTAATGGATTCTACTTTTATTGTTATTACATTTTGCTTTAGATTTATTTTCAATTTACAACAATTAAGAGATAAATGAGATAACTGAAATATGAACTTTTTGCATTCATTACATTTATAATGTAAATGTAAATATTACATTTGCTTCTTGGCATTTGTGTGTTTTTAAACGATTTATTTATTTATTACTTTTTCTGTAGAAAGACTAAAATATATTCCAATTATCTTTTATTATTATTATTATTATTATTATTATTATTATTATTAAATTAGTCATATTATACAGTGAAGGCTAAACAGCTAAGTCTTCTTCTGTATTGGTGACTTAAAAAAAAAATAGAATGCAAAGTAATACACACACACCTGTCATCACACACACACACACACACACACACACATGTGGTCAGGTTTGCACACAGATGCTCTGGCACAGACGAGGGCTGTTGTCATGGGAACCCTCGGCCTCAGAGAGAATGCTGGGACTGTTTGACAGAACGCTGTCATACCGAACGCATAATTACTGCCTTCCTCTGACGAGCCAATTAGCACAATGAGCTCCAAAGGCCTTTAGACTCGCTCTGTTTGGCCGAAGAAAGAAGCACAGCGTTCTTAAAAATAACAGACAGCTTGATGTTACAGGTTCTAAGACTTCTGAACAGATAAACCCCACTCATATTATAATAGTATTACATACTATTATATATAGTATACTGTAAAAATAATATTTAATGTAATTGTATACTATATACTATATATAATTACAGTATTTCAATATTTACATTTATTGTTTATGGTTTTCATTTTAATTTTAGTTTTGCCAGTTTTGCTATTATAAGGCTTTTTTTATTATGCTTAAAAATATACTTTCATTTAGCTTTATAGATTTAATATTTTACACTTTTAAGATATAAATATAAATTTTCATTTTTCATTTTTATTTTACTTAAAAAGCATGTTCACTTCACTTCACTGTGTAGTTTTGTTAAGAGCTTTTGGCTTACTTTTTATTTCTATTTAGCCTTGGATTTATTTTGTAGTTTATAATTTTAGTATTTATCAAAAGCTTACTGTGATATTTTAATTTTAGTTTAATTTAGCCCGTTATGGGCTTTTATTTATTTTTATTTATGTTCATCTTTAGATTATCTTTAGAATTTAAATTTTGTTATTGGTTTTTGTCTTTTATAATAATAATGATAATAATGATAATGAAAATAGTAATAATAATAATAAATTATAATTGTAATAAATTCTAAAAACTCCTTCATTCATCATTTTACTTTGTTCCACAACCATTATTTTAATATGGTTAATATATTATTGCAGTATTTAGTAGCTTTTATTTTTCATTTTAGAAATTCTGTTAAAGGGTTTTGACTTTTGTTATAATTCTTTTTTTTTTATATTTACAAACAATTTACAAAGAGCACACTATATTCCTAAAGGACTGGGATCAGCTGAAAAAAAACATCAATAAAATAGCTTTAGATTTATCTTTAGTTTTAGTTAAAATTTTAGTACTTCAGCTAATTTTCTAATATAACATATTTACCCAGTCTACTCTACAAACTTTGTTGATTCATCACTGTATGGTTTATTGTGGTTATTTGTTTTTGGTTTCTGTGTCTCTGTGGACCAGCGGCAGGTGCATTCTGGGAGAGAAGTCAGCAGGAGAGGCTGGGATCTGCTCACAGTGTGACTCAAGAGCTGGATTAGACTGATTTCAGTCACAGAGAGTTTGAACCAAGCTGAACGTCATTTTACTGACAGCAGATAAACACATATACTTGCTTTCAGAATGACTGCAGATGAATCTTATGCAGAAAACGTGTTTGGAAATTTTACTTCAAAACCAAACAAACACATAATTTATTGAATTGTTTTCTATATGAGATCATAAACCCTGAGTAGGGTTTTGTTAAATTGATCTCAATACTCTGGGAATAATGTTTGCTCTTTGACAAACTGTTTGTTTTGTGGCTTTGGATAAAAGCATTTGCTAAAAGAATAAACATTAATATAAATAAACATGAAATCAAACACATTATTCTGAATGATACATCATTATTACAAAAAAAATGCCTTTGTACTCATTAATCAAAATATAATAGCTTGCTCTTCCTCTGAAACCACTTCCCCAGTTTCCAGTTTTCAATGAAATAATACTATGAATTTTTTTATTAATATTTAGAATTTTTAATTTAGTTTAAGTTTTTTGTGATTTTGTTGTGTTTTGTTGTTTATATTACTTTTGTTATGTCAGTGTAGTCCTCTTGCATTTTAGTTTAAATATTTTTATTTATTTTAGTACTTTAGTAAGAAATGAGAAAAAAAGTTGCATTGGCAACTAGCTTATTGTTTTAGTTTCTTTTTTAAATTAGACTTTATTTTTTACATTTACCATTTTTCTTTTAGTTAGTTTTATTTTATTGTTTTATTTTTTTTTAATTATAGTTATTGTTACTGTCACAAGCCGCACCTCTGTGGCTCCCTCCGGAGGTCAGCAGCGGGAGCTCTCACCAGAGTTTTAGTTCCACCCGGACCCTTTTATCCCACGTACCATGAACTCTTACAGACTTCTTTCCCGCCGTTCGGCGGCCAATAAAAGCGGACTTTTGACGCATGCTCAGTGCGAAGTTTTGTTCTGCCTTGCAAGCAATCCTGAGCGTTATTTCCTGGTTTGATTTTCTGTGTATTTCTTGGACTGTTTATTGGATTACCGATCGATCGCCGCCTGCCCCGACCTTCTGCCCGTTCTTATTACTGTGAGTTTGGATTGTCTACATTGTTATTGTCTGCCTGGTTTCCGACTTCCGCCTGTACAACTGTGTGTTGAATAAAAGCCTGCAAATGGATCCTACTGATTCAGAGAGTGCATTAGTTACTTTATGTCTTTAGTTTTTATAAATTTTTATTTCACTTTCAGCTATTTTAGTACATCATAATATTAAACTAAATAAAAATGAGAAATGTTGCCTATTATAAACATTTAAAGAATCCCTTTTCATCTCATCCAGTCACTGAAAAAAATATTTTTTTCAAAGTTTTATTGCAGTATATTTCACAATACAATTTCACTTTGCATACTTTATTTTATGCAACTTGCCATTTCTTTGTAACTATTTGTGAAATTTACTTTAAGTTTCTGAATGAGAATTGTTTCAATACTGATTTTTTCATTGCAAGCTATTAAATAAAGTTAACCAATTGCCAAACAACTAATTTGCTTTTCATGATCCAGTTAAATACACCTACATTTTTACATATTGCATAACCTATTTTACTGTAAAATTAATCACAATAAGGATCCAAAATGCTTTGAATCCTTCATTAAAATTGGCAGACAGGCCTACACTGGTAATCAGAAAGTTTACTGTGTATTTGCAGAATCTGAGAGAAGATTTGTAGAAGCTCTGTTACTGTATTAAACCCGTCGGTCAAATAAACAGGAGATAGTAACTCATGAGCATCTTTATGTGTGCTGCTGTATATCTGTCTCCCGCAGGCTTCGTGTGCGTCTCACTGCTTTTACTTATCTGGAACTTTGCCGCCAAGCTTAAAGACATTGCTTTTCATTTTATGTGAAGCAGAGGGCTGCGCTGTGTCAGGTTCATTTGTCACGTTTATGAGCGTTTTCTACTGCGTCTGGAGTGATGGAGAACCCTGCTCAGCATCCAGCAGCAGCGTTTACAAGAGACTTCAGTGCATTACTTCATCTGTTCTGGCTCAGATGTTTCTCCTGGAACAAACACAGCCCTGTAATCTCAGATTAAAGAGATTTCTCAAACATTTCTCTGAGCTGCTCCACGTTCATTTTATAGCTTCATTCTCCTCCTGGGTGACAAGTATGGAGTCATTTGTGTCTAGGAGAAAGATCTGAGATGAAGCTGATACTTAAATGCAAGATAAAATCTCCTAAATGGTGCAGTAAAATGTTCCTCCATCTCTTTCAGACATGCATTGCTCTTATTCTCTTTTGTTTAGAAGAGGCGAGATTTTATCCAGACGGGCATGTAAATAAACAGATGCTGAAAGCCCCAGAGAGAGATTAATGGCGTCCATTAACAGATTAATTAATGCATGAGCTGGTGATTAAACAGCGGTCGGCTAAATCACTGCCTTTAAACACTCATGTTCAGCGAGAGAGTTTCCTCTGGTAGGAGCGTAAATGCAGATCAGGTTCAGCAGCATGATTCTAAGCCTGTAAATGAAGATGAATTAGATCTGAATGTATATTTTGTAGCAACACTGAACTACTGGAGCTGAACGATGCTGTTTATGACCTTTTTATCACCACCATGCAGCTCTCTAAAGGTTTATGTGCATGGTGGGTTTAAAGTTATTGAAAGTTTACTTTGTTTCTTCATCAGATTTGTAGAAATGCAGCATTGCATCAGTGTCTCAGCGATGGATGCTCTGCAGGGAATGGGTGCCGTCAGAATGAGAGACCAAACAGCTGATAAAAACATCACAATAATCCACAGCACTCCAGTCCATCAGTTAACATCTGGAGAAGACAAAAGATCAAACTAATTCAGGATTAAGACGTTTATAACAATAAATAATCCCAACCTCGTCTCATAAAATATGTACCTCTGTGCACTTTTTGTGCAGCACTATTTTTACGTACAGTACCTTACTGCACGTTTCAACACAGTTTCAAAGAGAAATGTCCACTGAGTGGCGCTAAAACACAGATTCAATATGCGAACCCTGGCACATTTATTTTGTTGCTATAGGTATGTATTGCAGGGGTTCAGAATGTTGGAAATATGCCCTACACCAAATCAACCCTAAATCTCCCTGATAGTGTTAACAAATGCTGCATACTGTACATGACATTTTTCATGTTTCTAGTACAGTAATACTGCGCAGCATGCACTTGTACTTCAAAGTGTGTGTGTGTGTGTGTGTGTGTGTGAATAACTTCCAGGATTAGAGTTTATTGGTTACAGGCTTTGAGTCAGCATTTCTCTCCACTGCAACAGAGACTTTCCTGAGTCTCAGAACAACACCCGAAGCCAAAAGTCCTCATTCCTGTCAGTGCAAATAACATCAATAAGCACTTATTCAGTATTCTCAAACAAAATTAGAAGCCTGATGATATGTTTGAGATATTTGCTGGCTTGTCTAATGATATCAGTTGGAGTTTTTGCCCTCTTCAGGTGAAATTCCTCACGGATCTGAGGGTTCAGTGAGTTTGTGGTTAATGCTGCTCAGATCATAAGCTCAGCTCACTCTAAATATGGACTCCATTAACCTCATTATGTTTTTCACGGATGATATACTTCTCTTCATGGCTGTAAGAGTTAGTCCTGAATCTAACCAATGTATCTAAATTATACAATGACTTTCAGGGGGTCAAATTGTTAAAGGATAGTTATAATGTAGTTTCTGGGCCAGTATTTGTAAAGGTTCTTCTGCGCATGTGCAACGCAACTTTGGCACTATCTGTGTCATGTTTCGTGTCTGTTCTAGTCTGCGTATTTTGGTTCAATCCTGTCCATTTGGTTTAGTCCTGTGATTATGTTGTGATTAGTTCATTTTGTACACCTGTTTTTCAGCTGCCTTCACTTTTGTTCATCTGTTTCTGTGTATTTAAAGCCCTGTGTTTTTCTGTTCGAGTTAGTGGTTGTTAAAGAGATGTCGTTCGTGTGAGTGTAACCTGTGTTTTGCTGCCCCGTCAGCTTTTTGTTTTTTTATTAAATGTTTGGCATATCTTAGTCTCCTCGTCTTCGCCTCGTGTCCTGCCTGCATCACTACACGGACTCCACGTTACAAGTCAGACGTCCTACTTTATAAAATATATAGCTGCTAATGTGTTATTTTTTTCACTCTTGCAAATATGTGAAAATACTGTATTTGTTCACGTTAAACCTCTTTAGTTACCCTTTCAGTCAAATCACTTCGACGTTACATATGGGAACTCGCCAGAGAGACCAAATGCCTTTGAGCTTTATACAAAAGGCCAATGAATATTGGCGTACACTTGATAGCGCTCAGGTGCACCTCATCACTGAGGTGACTGAGGCGATGTCTCACGTCCTGCATCGGCCGGCCAGTCCGCCCCCGAGTGCTCCTCCGGCTGCTAGTCGCCAAGGTCGTCCCCCTGCGGCATCCAGGAATTCTGCTCCAAACCCCAAACGGCGGCCCGTCGTCGAGCTGGCTGCGGGCGAGGGGCGCCGCCTGCTGATCAGGGACCAGCAATTATGAGGACTGCTCTTCGGGAGACATCGATGACATCTCTGTCCCCACTACTGGAGGAGGGCCAGGAGTTTCTGTACACACAGAGAGAGACAGTCTTAACAAAAACTAATTTCATCATCTTCGGGCCCAGTGTCACAAATCTCTGTCTTCACAGATGCTGACCTAGGATGCTGTGTCGCCAGTGCGGGAGCCAGGGAGTCAGGTAAGCGATGCTCAATGCAGCCAGATGAACAGTCCCTGTCCCCGCCCCGCTATGGGCTGCCCCACTGCTTGCGTGGCAGTCAATGTTCCCTTGATACCCCTGTCGACGCGGCTCGGAGCCTGAATAGCGCTCCCGGCACCCTCGCAGTGGTTGATACGGATGGTACGCCACAGCTATGCGATTCAGTTCACCAGGCGCCCGCCCCGGTATCACGCCATCAGCTTTTCCCTTCAGCCGAGATGAGGTCGGGATGTTACAGCCCATATTTCATCGTGCCCAAAAAGAGTGGTGGGTAATGACCCATCCTGGATCTGGAAATTTTGAACAGAGTTGCATCATCCTGTATGTGCGCTGCGCTTCTACACTGACCTTACTCAGAACATCAGGCACTCCCGCTCTTACGGCTAGGCGGACAGCTGAAAAGGGAATGCTGTCCCCAATCTGAGGTTGGCTAAACAGTGGGTGGTGGATACCATCTCCCTGGCTTATTTACACCAGGGAGAGCTATGCCCCTTAGGATTAAAGAACATCCTATGCGTGGGCTCAGAGCGCCTCTCTACCAGATATATTGGAGCTGCGGTATGGGCGACACCCATCCCTTCGCCAGGCAACGTTACACTTTCTCCTGCCATGACTCTGAGGTCGCGCAGACGCAGGCTACGGCTCTTCAGCGAAAACCTGCATGTGCACTATGCTCGTGCCCTCTTATACTCACACAGTGATGAGGTGCACCTGAGCGCAATCAAGTGCACGCCAATATTTATTTGCCTTTTGTATAAAGCTCAAAGGCATTTGGTCTTTCTGGCGAGTTCCCATATGTAACGTCTCCGTTCCCTCCTTCAGGGAACGTGGGTTATGTTGGTAACCTAGACGTTTGCCAGCATTTATTTTCACACCCTTCAGAAAAAAAAAACTAATTTTTTAAAATCATTTACCTACTTAAACGTTGCTCATGAAATATAAATAAAAGTTGGGTTTTGTCAATACACCGTACATTTCATATTTGCTGCGAGTTTCCTGAAAACTTTTCCCCAAAACTTCTCAATCATTTACCCATGGAAAACTGCTTGTTTTGTAAGTGACTTTGTGTCACGATACACACACAAAGGAATCTAAGGAATATTCAAAGTAAGGCTTATTGACAAAGGGGCAAGGTAATGTGACAAACAGAAGACACTGGGGGGTATGGGCAGGGACGGTGAACAGGGAGATCCAGTTGGAGATCATGGTCATGATCATGGGAACCACGTGTCCTTGCAAGGAGCGGATAGTCAATGGAGAGGTGGAGATCTGGAACGGAGGAAGCACAGCAAATAGTTCTGGAGAGAAACCACAGAGAAAGTTAGTCTGGCTTGATTTATGGATTGAATGGTAGACTGGACGGTGAGTGCTAGTGAGGAGCGTGCTTTTGAAGGGGAGCTTGATTACGGGTAACAGGTGCAAAGGATCAGAAGGCTGGTGATTGGGATCGTGCAAATGAGAGTTAAGGGGATTGTGATGACCGTGATGACAGAGACTCCCGGACACTTTGGTGTGAATTGTGCTTTTTGCAATACAAAAAAAATGATTATGGATAATGAAACTTTTAGTTATTAAATTGGTATTTGGATAATATTTGTACTTATAATTAAGTTTTGACTTAAATTCAGATTTAAAAAAAATAGGTAAAATATAGCCTGAACAAATAATTTTTTGTGGTAAAAGTCTACTGAAGTCCACTGACTTTTTTTTGTGTGTGAAAGTTGTTTTGTTTACTTAAACTCTATGTTCTCCCAACTTCTCAAATTGAATAATCTGAACAAACAATTTTACATTGAACAACATTGCACAAGTTTCCAGCATGCATTGCAGCATTTTATTTTATTATTAAAATATTATCATTGTTTTACATTAAGTTGGGTTTATTTTTGCTACTGTTGTCACTGTCTATTCATATTTTACTGATTTAACATTTGTGAATCTGAAGTATTTATGTGCATCTTATAGTAACTTTGAGTATAATACCTTTGTTTATCAGCATACATGTTTACCTTTAAATTAAATAATTGTAAAGAAAAGATGATTATTAAAAAGGATTAGCCTTTCTAAAAGTTAAAGTGTTAAAGTGAAAATGATATTTTATGCAGTGTGTAAAACAGCTGTAAGTGAATGAAAACATCCTGAAAAGTTTTAAATTTGAAAGTGCACTGTGGATAAAGTTATTCCCCTGGTTTCCCAGACAAGGCTTAAGGCTAATCCCAGATGAAAATCTAAGTCTGAGCAGTTTCAACGGAAAGAAAAAATCTCTGTGCCTTTATTTCTTCTCAAAATGCATAACCATGTGTTTTCTTAGGCATGTTTATAAAAATTACATTTTATAAAAAATGTCCTACTGAACTATGGCCTAATCCTGGTTTAGTCTAAACCCTGTCTGTGAAACCAGGCCATTGCCTCTTAAAAGAGTCGACTCAAAACCATTAAAAGTAATATCAAATGTTTCATGTTGACGTCAAAATAAAATATTAGCATATCCCCGCCCACTTGATCTTTTTGCGTTAGTCTGAATAAAAATGCCGATTAATTCTTCACCACTAGGCGTCGTTGTGGTCAATCACTGACGGGTCTGGAAAAATGAATCGTTGAATGAATTTAATTTACTCATTTGGGAGTCGTCGAACAAATAAGATAAAAATAAAGAATATTATAAGAAAATTACAGTGTTTTTTGACCTTGCATGCATATCAACCTGTTTTTTGCCCCCTTTTTTTAGCTAGGTCAGCTTTTTGTTTAGTTGGCAGACCTAGTCTATTTATTTGTTTTACTTTATTTAATTTTATTTTATTTTATAGTGTAGTGCACTGTATAGACCTTCACTCAATGTTTAGCTGTTTTATAATGAAATTGGAGTCTAAAATGATTTGTAAAAATAAATGGTTGATGTATTTTCCCAGGGGTTCTATTCAAGTCTGCATTGCTCTCTCTCTCTCTCTCTCTCTCTCTCTCAGTATCGGGAGGGGGTTTTGTGAAGGTCTCCGCTCCTCTCTTTTTCTCCAGCACGCTTTTGTTTCTGATCTCTCCAGTAGACGGAGGCTCCGCAGCGGAGAGAGACCGGCGTCAGTCTCTCCTGTGTCCGTTCCTCCGCGGATGTGCCCAGTGCTTGTCGTTGCTTTGACGTCGGAAACTGTTCGAGAGCAATTGCAGCTTCATGTGTGGAGTTCAATTCATTTCATGTGAAAGAAGTTCCAACAGACTCGGATCGGATCGGCTCTTTCTCTGCCAGAGGCACCTGAGCATCCGTACTTCGGCTCGGTTCGGTTCTTCTCGGCTCATCTTCATCCGTTCAGTCGGCGTGGACTCAATCTTTCAGATCTGAAAACTTGAACAACTCCAGGTAAAAAGGAAACCTTCTTATAAATATCACTTTCGGATTAATGTAGCAGTAGGGGTTTTGGTGGATGGATGTCTGATTTAGCGGATCCTAAAAACCCGATTTAACCATCTAGATGTCTGTAAGTGTATCCAAATCGTTTGGCCAGCATTTAATTTCTGCTTGCTTGATTTGACTGTCTGAACGTGGAAATCTGGTTCTGTCTGAGTATCTGCACAATGTTAGTGCATTGTCGCTGTATTGCAAGTCGCAAGATTTTAAACAAACAATGTGCGCTTAAGTATACACTTTCTTTTTTGCTTTAGATAAAATGCATAAATATAATATGATGATTAGTATACAAACTAGAATTGAGGTAAAATGCAGAAAAGAACGGAAATACGGAACAATACAGTATTTGGTATTATAAGAATTCCACTAGGCTACTGCATAGCAAGTTGCAAGATTGAAAAAATAATGCATGTCAATATTTATTTAAATTCAAATATTAGTATGAGACACTTTCTCATTTGTAAGTCTACTTGGATAAAGCACCTGCTAAATGTGATCATTTAAATGTAATAAAATAGAACTGTTATAATAATATAAGAACTGAAAGGCAGAGAAGAACAGAAATATAATGCTTCAGTCAAAGCAATGAAAATGCCAAAATCTTACCACTGCATTGCAAGTTGAAAGACATTGCACAAAGAATGCATGCAAGTTTAAATTACAGCATAAGATGTTGATTTGGGTAAATATATATATATATTAAAAAATATAAGCATATTTTAAATGTAATAACACTGATTGAAGCTAGAGCAGAAGTGAAATGCAGAAAAGAGTTAACAGATAGAAAAATGTATTAAAAGTAAAAGTTATTGTAAGAAATCCCATTAGCATTGCAAGTCACACGATATTAAACAAAGAAAATCATTGCAAAACATATTTTCTCTTTGCATTTGAAGATACTGCATGAATAATGCATGCAAATATAAAAGTTAAAATACTTTCTACTTTGCACCATGCTTTGGATAAAAGTGTCAGCTAAATGCATGAATGTAAATTTAATAAAAATAGCACAGAAGATCTGAAGAGAAGTGCAGAAACTAATAAGAAATATCCCAGCATTGCAGTTAAGATATTGAAGAATGCATGTAAATGATAAAATCATAAGCAGTAATACACCATAAGATATTACACAATAACACGCTTTGTGTTGTAATGTCCAAATTAGAGTCAGATCAGACAGAAAAAGTTCCTGCTCCAATCGGCTGATATCTGAAGCAAATGGCTTGTACAAAAGAACAGGGTGCAAATGTCAGCTTACGAATGCTCCTTTGTATCAGGAGAGATATCAGTGTTGGTGAGCATTAGTAAGTGTGCTCGACAGACAGCTGCAGTTCTGGGCGAGAGGTGCAGACTAAGATCTGTATGTAGTGATGTACTGAAGCTGCTGAGGATCAAAAAGTCATTTATTATTCATCCCGGCACCTCTTCACAGGCTCTTCAGACCCGTACGGCACACTGACCGCGGTGATGTGACATCATAATCACTGGACACTCTAGCAGCGTTTCCTTCGGGGTCGTCTGTAATTTGCGATTTTTGGGTTCAATCATGAGCCTAACTGGATGTGTGGGTTTAGAGGACCACAATGAGAGGTTAGGGTGAAGAAAAGAGAATTTATTGGAGCCTGATAATGAGATGGTGTTTTAGGGTTGAAGGGAGTGAAGGGTGAACGGGTCAGAGAAATCAGGGCTTGAGGTCAGGTGTTATGTAGTTCACAAATCTGATCAATCTGGTCAGGCTTTGTGTTTCAGCGTCGGATCGATGCAGCATGAATCTCTCTTTCTTTTAGTAACACATAATCAGAATCTAACTCCGAAGCAGTCTTTTATATTGGCAGTATAAATGTTAAACCTATGCATATAACTGAAGTTATAACAAAGACAATGGTTTCTGTCTTTCTTCTCCTGCAGCTGTCTGTCTCTTTGTCCTCCTTAAGAGCTGTTCAATAAGCAGCTCAATTCAATATCAGAGGCTCTCATTCACCAGTATATGGCTACTTTATGACACTCAGAACTCTCTCTCACACAGACACGGTGTGAATTGAAAACCGTTTTTCAGTCTATATAGTCTATTCACTCTATATCAATCTGATGTCATAAATTGATGATAAATTGTATTCTGAACAAAGGTACTATTGACATTTTGATGTTACAGCATTGCAATTAACTGCAGTTTCCTATCTGCGATATGCAAAACATTGTATGTATTTTATATTTTGAAATACTTAAAAAGTATTGTGGTAGTATTTGTTGGGGTGCATTTGCAGTATATTGATTTTAATTTAAATAATAATAATACATTTAATAATTTAATAATAATGCACAATTTTGAATGATTTTCTGTATTGTATTTTTACAGTAATGAAAATTTTAATTTGTATTATATTTGTATTTTATATATATATATATATATATATATATATGTGTGTGTGTGTATAATTTGTATTTTTTGTTATTAAATATTTAATTTTTTTTATAATGGCATAAATCAAAAGAGGCTTTATTTTCCTTATGTAAATTATAATTTTACATTTTGACATATGTATTTAATTATATTTTTATTTTTCTAAAAATAAAATAAAAGTGTTCAGATTTGGCTGATATTGGAAGCAGAAAAGCTTTTTTAACCAATGTAGAGATAACAAATTTTAAAAGTAGTCTGATTTTATTTCAAACAAAAATGTCTGAATTCAGAGCTTGACTGTGAACTGTTCTTTGTTCTGTATCGTTGCATTCCTAAGAGCAGACATGTTTAATACGTGTTTCTCAGTGTTTGAGTTCAGAGTGTGTGAGTGTGTGTATGTGTGACGGCATCTGTTTGCTCAGTGCTTAGTTTGTATTTGCCATTAAGTCCTTCATCTCCATGGATCAGCAGCTCATGAAGTGATGTGGACGTGATGTTTCTTTAACAAACATGCTGCTGTATTGATTGGTTTATACTGCTGACCATCTGCATACTGGCCTCTCTGCAGTGGAACGTAGATGAGGTGTAACTAAGCAAAACCCAACCACAAAAACACATGTTTGCAAATAAACACCTGTTTCTTATTAGTGGTTTTCAAGCAGCTCTATTACTGTTGCACATATTTAAACATTGCATCGTATTCAAAGTAAAAATCTCAGAAACAAACACTTGTAACCTTGTGTGCAAACACACAAGCGTCTCAAGAACACAGGAGACTTCTTCAGTCTCATGCAGAATTAATTGAGTCTGGATTTGTGTGAGTTCACAGGAGGGTCTCTGGCAGCCCGCCAGACACATGTTGTCAGAAACACGGCTCTTCTAGAACCCTTCAACTTTATGCAGTGAATATTTTGTTATACATGCACTCTTGAAGGGATAATTTAAACTAAAACATTCTGCCATCATTGACTTACCTTTATGTGCTCTAAATCTATTTGAGTTTCTAGTCTTTTGTAGAACACAAAAGGAGATGTTTAAAGAATGCTCAAGCCTGCAACCTGACTGAGATCATTTTATATAAAATAATAATCAATAATTTGATGAATTGACTTATTTTTGCATAAACTCACTCTTAAAAATGCTTTTAGGCTGAGAAACTCTATTTGAAAGATATTTAAATTTTTTAAAAGATGTGCAGGTTGTACGGGGAGTAAAATCAGCCCCCTACAGTCAGTCAGTTAGAGGATCGCAGAGCACACATTCAGAATCTCTGATAATGTTTGTCAAAGTTCATGCTGTTTTAATTAAGTTTAACATCAGTTCATTAATGCCTGCTGAATCACTGCTGGGCTGATGAACACTCTTACTGCAAAACCTTTAGAATAGAAATGCTGTGGCAATCACTGACAGTGTATTAGCAACTGCATAGAAACCACACACAACTGCCCACAACATCCTAACAATTGCATATCAACACTCTGGCAACTACCCACAATGCCTTAGCAACTTTATAGCAATGCCCTTGAAACCACCCATGTGCCTAGCAATGCACCGGCAACCACTCACAATGCCCTGCTTATAAACTACCTGGAAACTGCATTCCAACACCCTGGCAACTGTATAGCAATGCTCTGACAACCAACCTCCAACATCCTGGCAATAAGAATAAAAATGGCGTATCAACTGCTCATTCACAACTTGCTACACTCATGACCTAGCAATAATAACCACCCAAAGTACCTTAGCAGCTAGGCCTACATAGCAAAACTTTGGCAACCCTAGCAAACCACCACTACTATCAACTCAGCAACTTCATAGCAACACCCTGGTAGCCACTCACACTGTCCTAGCAACTGCATAGGCATGCCCTGGCAAAACCCCATAGCAACAAAAAATTGCATTGAAACGCTCTGGCAAACTACCTCCAACACACTGCCAGCTGCACAGCAATGCCTTAGCAACAGCTCATAAACTACTTGGCAACCACTAATAATGACCTAGCAACTGCATAGTAATGCCTTGGCAACTACAACCTGGCAACCGACCACAAATGCCAACCTAGCAACTGCATAGCAACACCTTGGCGACCATCTACAGTGCCTTAGTAACTGCATAGCGCATCTGTAGCAACACCCTGGCGATCAACCACCTATATCAACCTAGTAACTGCATATTAATGCCCTGACAACAACCCATAAAACCTTTAGCAACTCTATAGCAGCACCCTGCCAACCAACTACCGACAACACCACAGCAATTGTTTAACAAAACACTAGGAACCAATTACCAATATTGACATAGCAACTGCATAGCAACACCTTGGCAACCAACGGCAATTGCATAGCAACACCTTGGCAACCAACAACAATGCCCAAGCAACTGCATAGCAACACCTTGACAACCAGCCACAAAGCCTTAGTAAATGCATAGCGCATCTGTAGCAACACCCTGGTGACCAACCACCCATATCAACCTAGGAACTGCATATTAATGCCCTGACAACAACCCACAGTACTTTTAACAACGGCATAGCAACCCCCTGGCAACAACCCACAATGCCTTAGCAACTGCATAGCAGCACCCTGGCAACCAACAACCAATATAAATTCAGTAACTGTATAGCAACACCTTGACAACCAACAGCAATGCCCTAGCAACTGCATAACCTTGGCAACCACCAACAACACCACAGCACATGTATAACAATACCCTAGAAACCATCCACCAATAATGACACAGCAACTGCATAGAAACACTTTGGCAAACAACAGCAATGCCCTTACAACTGCATAGCAACGCCTTTGCAACTAACAACAATGCCCTACCAAACAGCAAAGCAACACCTTGGCAACCACCAACAACACCACAGCAACTATATGACAATACCCTAGAAACCAACCACCAAAACTGACCATTCAACTGTATAGCAACATCTTGGCAACCACCAACACCATAGCAACTGTAAAACAACACTCTAGAAACCAACCACCAATATTGACACAGCAACTGCATAGAAACACTTTGGCAACCATCACCAACACCACAGCAACTGTATAACAATACCCTAGAAACCACCCATATCAACCTAACTATTGCCTACAGTAACAATGCCCTGGCTACTGCATAACTACTAAAACATTTTATGTAGATGTGCCTCACCGAAGAGAAAATGTTTATTATTCAGACCGATTCTGACCAATGCAAACTTCGTGTAAAAAATTGGATTTGTCTCAGTTTTTTTTTCCTAAAAACTACAAGAAGAAAACAAATGAGCCAGTGGCTGTCAGGAAGCGTTTGATGGTAGAATGTGGTCAGAGTTGAGCTGCTGCTGGAAAGCATTGAGAGCAGGAGACTTCAGCAAACGGCTCCATTGGCCCTCCTTTAATCTCATTATTGTCTAGGAGAAGCTGCTCAGATCAGACAGAGATCTCATTTGTGATTTTGCTTTCCTATATGAGATTGTGGGTAAATGATGTTGCCCTGCTGGAGGGCATTTAGTTCAGTAGAAGACCTGAGTGTTTAAAGATTTGAGATCAGACTGACAGAGACAGTGTGTGTGTATGTGAGTGCGTAGAATATACAGTAAATTATGTTTGGGAATAGAAGTTTTCTCTGGGAACATTAGTTTTTTTTTTATTTGAGCACCTTTATTTTCTATGTGCGGGTTACGAAGATGAGCAGTGCTGTGGGAATAAGCCTGTGAGTTTTCATCATGAGCATACCTGCAGCACAAAAAAACTACCAACAGAATTAAAAGATATAAAAAAGTAATGATGGTTTCTTTTAAGACTTAAAACTTTTTTTCAATTAAATTGAGATTGCAGTTGTTTTTAAAATCCTGTAATGTATTTGTAGTAATGCTGTGTGAAGGTGTTTCAGCACTGGACAGCTCCTGATTCACTCACTGCTGTCTCCTCTTTACTGAATCCTGCTCCAGAGACTGTTTACACTCATAGAACGTGTTTGTGTTAATATTGATGACTGCCCCTCGGGCTTCTGCAATGCTTTTATCTTGCTAATGTATTTACATGAATAACATAAAGTATATTTACATGTCAGATCTTCATAACTATTATTTGTTGAGCTGAGACGGATGTTTAGCATCGCTCCTGGATGATTCCTCAAATCATGTGTGTTGGAGTTTTGCACGGGTGAAGCTTGATGTAGATGTAATCTAATATACTAGATTTAGGCATATTATTAAATAAATTTGTCATAATCTGACTTGCATAACACCAGAACAAACTGTTTTACAGTATATACATGAAATAGTTCTGCTTCATCTTTAGAAAATAATAATAGAAATGCAGTTTGTTTTTATTTTTAGCAGAGGATAATATAAAGAAATTAATTTACTTCAAAGCTAGAGCTCTTGGGTCTGGAAAAAGCATTGCTCTGAAACAAAGCATAGCAGTTATGATCCTTGGAGGTCTTTTACTTGCATTCCTAATGACTTTCACTAATGTAAATCCCCTCTCACAGGAAAAGAAACCTGCTATTATTCTCCAGCATCTCTCTCTTTAATTGTAT
Organism: Enteromius viviparus; assembly: GCA_032353835.1. Classification (NCBI taxonomy): domain Eukaryota; kingdom Metazoa; phylum Chordata; class Actinopteri; order Cypriniformes; family Cyprinidae; genus Enteromius; species Enteromius viviparus. The sequence continues at coordinate 1,435,839 of JAUCNO010000663.1, read as the reverse complement.
GTCGGTCTGCAGGAGGTCTTTCCCAGCCCCCCTCGACCGTCCTTCATAGACGTGTAATGGGCAGTTAAAGAGAGAGACAGAGAGAAACAGTCAAACAAAGGAAGGCTCTCTGTTTCTTTGTGTTTATCGTCCGTTCTCGTCCCGTGACACGCAGACAGAGGCTGATGTGAAGCACATTCAAGCATGTTTGACTTGAGAGAATGTGACAGAATTTGTTTTACACCACAGTGACATGTTTCTCTTCTGCAATGTGATATCTGGATGTTTATGTGATATCAATTTGGTGCAAATTTGGTATTAAATCAAAAAGAAGTAATTTGAAAAATCAGTGTAAAAATGTTTTATCAGGCAGCCTGTAAATTCACTGGATCTATTCTAAATTACTGATTAGAACTAAACCAGCCTGAATATATAACTTTGCATGGATAAAAGGGGTTAGATCAAATAGAAAAAACGCATGTATAATAGTATATTAATTAATAGTGATTTTTGTTTTGCGTCTTTACTGAATCATTTTTAGTGCCAGATATTCTTTATTTAAATTTAAATCACTTATTTGTAATGGAAATGATTTAAAATGAATTTATTTAATAATTGATAATAGATGAACTAGAAATGTTAAATATGTATTAATAATTAAAAATATTTTTTATTAATAATCTTAGTTGTTTTCCCTCTAAAACCCTATTTGTTACATAAAAAAACTTATATAGTCTTTATTTACAATTAATAAGTAAAATAAATTAAAATAATTGATAATAGTCAAATCAAAAATAAGTAACTTAATTGCAATAATACTTAATAATTACCATATTTGCAAATAATAACATTATAGTTGTACAGCTTGTAAAACCATATTTTGTTTATTTGAATTTCATATTTTTAATGCCAGTTATTCTTTATTTAGAATGAACAATTCAAATTATTACAAATAATTAATAACAATCAAATAAAAAAAATTATTTACTATCCTACAGTTGATTCCCCTATAAAGTCATATTTTCTACATTAATATGCATATAGTTTTCTTTATTTAAAATAGAAAAATAAATTAATTAAAATAATCTGTAATAGTCAAATCAAAAACAATAAAAACTTATTTTTAATAATAATTATTAAAAAAAATATTTTAATGATTAATTTTGCAGTTGTTATTTGTATAAATCCTATTTTGTCCATCTATTTAAAAAATTGCATACTTCCTAACCGTTTGTTTTTCTGCAGACCTTAAAAAGCTGCAACAGAAATGTGTTAAATGCAGCGTCTCAGCACCACCGCCAAGTGTGAACCCATATCCATATGCAAAACACAATCAAGTGTTTTTTCTCCTCCACGGTAAGTTTGAGTCTCCCGGTATGCTGGAGTAACCATGGCAACCAGACAGCCGGTTAACCCTTGCATTGCTCGTGAAGTCAGTGATGAAGCTCCGCAGGCTCATATACAGCACACAGACAGCTATGTTTGTTAGTTATGGCTGTGGATAATGGTGATCAGGCCGTCTCTTTCTCTCTCTTTGGGTTAACCGGTTGACAGGCTTCTGCCTCTGAGCTTCATTATTCCATGTCTCTTCTCCTTTAGAGATGATTCTTGTCTTTGGGTTCTGTGCTCAGCTGTGCTAAAGTCATACAGTAATTGGCCGTGAAGTGCTGATGGCCACTGGCGAGACTTTGATCTGTTTGTTTCTCTGTAAAGATGCCCGACGCAGTTTTCTGTGTTGAATTGGCACCAGCTGAATTTAGAGAAAAACTGTGCTTAACTGATCTGCGTTTAATCATTACACTGTAAAAACTAAAGGTTCCTGGAGGCACCTTTTGGGGTTCTTAATTTTGCAACGCCAGCAGAACCCTTTGTGGAACCTCTAGGCACCTTTTCAAAACGGGGGTTCTCTGAGGAGCTTTAATGGTTCCTGGAAGAACCATTTTTTTAAGAACCACCTTGGGTTCTTTGAGGCACCATTTTTTAATTTCAGTTCTTTAATACAGTATATGCCAACCCATATATTAACAGTGTTGTGAGTAAGGCGTTACAAAAGTAATATATTACAGTAATCAATTACTTTTTGCTGTAACGCAGTAGTTAAGTCATTACTAATCAAGTTTCAGTAATATTTTACTCAGTACATTTTCAATAATGCTTGCGTTACAACACACTCTTAGATGAAATTTTTATTGTTCAAAAAACAGCAAGACACCACATTAATGTATAAAAAATGCAGCAAGTCAGCTCTATTTTCTGTTCATGGTCAGTTATTATCCATGTGTTTGTAAATGAATACTAAAGGACAGCTTCTAATATATTCAGTATGTGTAGAGCGATTTATTTAATTGATCCCGCTCTGGCTGGGGTAACCTTGTATGTGTGACGTGGTCAAGTGAAGGCATATTTAGGGCAGGTTTTACAGAGGTGTCGCGAGGCTACTGGCCCAACAGTGTGAATTATTTCAGACTCTGTGTCCGAGGCTAATAGCTCTGCATGGCTTGCTGTGAGTCCCGGCTTGCACTGGTCAGTGGTCCTTCTACTAAAACAGCTCACACTGTTTCAGCTAATAAAACAGTTCAGATTTTTGTACAATGGCAAACGTTAGAAAAATGCTTGGAGCATTTTTGTTCATTAAATATAAGTTTAAATTTTTTTAAAAGTAACATTCGCTTTTTAAAAAAAAATCAATTTAACTTTTTCAAATCATCACAATTTGCCTAAAATAAAATAAAACATTGCAAGCATATAACACTGTTTAAACAATAAACCTGCGCTGTAATAACACATGTGCGATGTTATGATGGTACATTCACTTTGTGAGGAGAATCTAAAGCAGGCTCTTGCAGTACAAGGAGGAACCAGTGCAACCACTTGCATTTTCTCTTTAATTATAATTTTAATCCATGAAGATGACTTAAGGTGCATCAGAGGAGATGGCGAGTCAGGAAATGTGTCTTTGTGACACGGACTCAGAAAACACTAAATAATTTAAAATATCTTCCTACTTTTTTCCTCTGACATATTCCTGGTACAGTACTTAGGCTACTTGTGCAGATGTCATGACAAGCTTTAGTCTATTGCGTGTATTTGAATGCAGTACTCTTCAGCTGCGCTGACGGCACGCTCTCTGTAGTTATTTTGGTGAAAGTAACTTAAAAGTAATACAAGAGTCATGTAACGCATTACAATTTTAAATCAGTAATATTGTAATGTAAGGAATTACTTTTAAATAGCAGTAACAAGTAATATATAATATATTACAGTTTGGAAGTAACTTGCACAAGTATATTAATCATGCAAAACACTCCATACTTACATTGTTAATACTTTGATACAAAAAAAAACACCTTGAGAAAACCAAAAACAAAAAAATTTGACTCAAATATCTTACAACCTTAAAATGTCACATTTCATATACCTAAAAAACAGTACAATTCGCTGTACATGCGCTGATTAAAGGTTTAGACTAGTTAAGTGCACAATGTCTATTAAAAGAACACATACATGCTCATATTCTCATATTCATATTGTTTTTCAACCTTTTTTGAGCCAAGGTACATTTTTAATTGAAAAAAATTACATGGATTTTAGGAATTTTATTTAGGAAAGAACAAAACAAAATAAAAAAAAAATGAAACTCTGTAGCCTACGTATATAACCAATATATAGCTATTTTTATAGTCTTGAACAGTTTTTTGCCCAAACCTCAAAGGTCTGTAAAATGAATAAAACTAAAGGCATTTGTTAGCTTTAGGATTAGTTTTTGCAAATACACTTTATTGTTGGGATTCTTTCTAAAATTTGTTTTGGATCTCAAATCTATCTATCAAATCAATCTAGCATCGGCACGCAAGCCTTCTGTTGCATGGAATAATGTAGTATTCCTTATACAAAATGTGAGAACGGTCAGACATTTTTTCCTGACAGGCTCTGTTATTTTTTCATATACACATATTGAAAACTTTATTTTTTTATTAAGTTTATTGTTTATTGTGTGAACTATAATAAGGCAGTCGCATAACAAAGTATGTTGGCAATTATATAAATGAAAGCACACAGTGTTCGGAGAAGAATGCTGGAAAATACGACAGAAATAAAATGCTTGTCTATAGCCTACTGCAGTACAAGCCGCGCAAACACTGCCAGTGTAACGGTGCATTCACATGGGGCGCTTCCCATTGACTTTGAATGGGTGACGTCAAGCGTTGCCGAAAAGAATTGTGGATCCGTCAGCGTCGTTTCACTGGAGTTGCTCGTGGCAAAAGTTCTGAATTTTTCAACTTCGGTCGCGAGCAACGCCACTGAAGCGCCTATGACGGAAACGTCAGCCAATCAGGATCGCTCTATGCAAATACAGAAGCCAGGCGGCAGCCGATCCCCTTTATCCTGTTCAAGAGCAGCAAACTGAGGATACATTTTAAAACTCATTATTACGGCAGCCAGTCTAAATGAAATTAGACAGGAGCTCAACAACTAAAACTCGGAACGTGATTGGCTGCCGCCTGGCTACTATATTTGCATAGAGCAATCCTGATTGGCTGACGCTTACGTTGCTTGTGGCAAAAGCGCCGGCAAAGGATCCACAATGCTTTTCGGCAATGCTTGACGTCACCCATTCAAAGGCAATAGGTGCGTTCGAGATGCCCTACACTAGCCTGCCACCGGCTGATGAGAGCAGCCCCTTACAGTCGGGGGAGGAGTAAAGAAACGGCCGTCAGGTCGGACACTTATAGGTTTACGTAGTGTGCTGAATCAACGTCATTAACTCTTATACATTAAAAATATATTTTTACCATATCGCCTAATCTTAATTTTCATCATTAATGTTTTGTTTGAATATCAGATATTCCATATAAAGATTGATTACATATAGGAACTTTTTAAAGATAAAATAGGCAGCACACATCGTGCTTGTTGTCACACAATCAGACCAATGACAATAAAGTGTCGTCGTCATCAAGGCTTTCGCAGACGATTTTGAGCAACTGCAGCGCCTGACCTGTGCGACTGCTCTTATTTTGCTCTCGCTGTACTTTGATGGCACATGTGATCGAAGGGCGGCTGCAGCTCCAATAAAAGTTGGACAAGTGATCCTACCAGAATGCATTGTTTTTGTAACATTCTGCCCCTGTCTGTCTTGTGCCCCCCCGTGTCTTTGTGTATTTTGGTCTAGTCCTGTCCTGTTTGGTC
>JAUCNO010000663.1:1401823-1415730 GCA_032353835.1 Enteromius viviparus | reverse complement strand
TCTCTATATCTCTGAAGGATCAGAGGTTGTGTGTAGCGCTCAGAGAGCAGCACTTGTTCACCAGGCAGTGAGTTATATTCAGTCACATACTGATACTCTCTGCAGATCCGCGTCTTATGTTTGAAAATCAATGACTTTGTTTCTTAAGAAATAAAATAACCAATAATCAGAAAGTTAGTGACTTTTAGAACACATTCTGATTCCGCCACATTGTTGTTTTTCTGCCACACTCATTTTTAAATGAATAGAAAGCAAGATATCAAACTTATCTTTTAGCCTACCTGATGTTTGTGCTGATTCAGAGTGTGGGCGATAAGTGAAACCTGCAGACAATTAGAAACGTACTCGGAATATCAATTAATTATAAATTATAGACTGTTAACAGCTAGATTTAGGACACATATATCACATCTTAAATATATATTCAATATAAAGCATGACTTGATACAGGGGGAAAACATTTAAATAATCAAATGATTAGAAACATTATTCAAAATATTTTCAGCATCTATGAAATTCAACACACTTTACCTACCAGGTGCATTATGTATGATGTGGACATTGCCTCTTATTGTATTGTTCATGAGTACAGGAGCTGAAATATGACTTCCTCTCTGAGCTGCAGCGCTGACATTGGCCGTAGGGACACCATACGCCGACATGACAGCTGCTTTGTAACTGTTCATGTAAACATGTTCAAAAGAAAAATTGACCCGGAAGGGTAAAAATTTAAGGATAAATTAAAAGAAAGGATCTGGGATCTCAATGCAGACAGGTATGCTCAGTAACATCTTGTGGCTGTGGTAAATGTGTGTAATATTAAACGACATTGAGACGCACTGGACAACTTCTTATGGAGAAATATATTTAATACATTTAAAATTTAATATGCACTAATATCCTAACTGTTGTTTTATGTGCGAGCTGACATATTGTAACATTCAGTTTTGGGGGTAATGCATTAAAAGTAACGCGAGTTACGTAATGATAACACCAGTAACTTTTTCTTATTTATTGACTGACAAGTCTCCTCATTTCCTGACATTGTGCATGCTGTGTAAATACATTAGTTCTAGAGTAAATGTGAATGTGCATCAATTCATCTCACTCTCAAAAAACAGATTTACTATTCATCAAAATGAATTGAAATAAACTCAGAATATGACGCAAACCTGCAATAATTAAAGTACATAAATGTATCTAATGCCATTTTATTTATCAATGTGTTTGCTGCTGACATTTGATGATCCAGTTCAATCATACTAAGCAAAAATGACTGTTTCGTTTTGCTGGAGAGCTTGATAGTTGTTTTATGTTTTAACGAAGCCAACCAGCTGTTCGTTGGAGAGCAGCACTGGCCCATTCATGAAGGCTGGCTGTTCACTGGCTGTTTCCAAAGTTATAAATATAAGAATTGAAACTCTGTAGTAATAAGGGCAACAGTCTATAGACGGCGATGCCGCCATTTTGGATTGACACCTGCTGAGAGTCGCTATAAGATACGAGTGCTCAAGGGGCGAAACACAAGCAGCTGTTCTGCAATAAACTGGATGGCCTTTGTCAGTAAAGAAGGAGGGAAGAAGTGTAGCTAGGAAGAGTGCAAGAGATCACTTGTGTACTTATTTTATAAGTATAAGTATAAGTATAAGGATATTCATCATATAGTGCACACCCAAAACCAACCTATCTCTGACAAGAAACAAGAAAAACAACTCGTCAGTAAATTCTTGAAATTCTTAAATGTGTGCACTTGAATAGAAATGACAGAAACCTTAAAATAGTTACTGGATATATGTGGTATGTGTGTGTGTGTGTGTGTACCATTTATTTTAATGTTTTTTGTTTTGTTTTTTTAAATAAAACATTGTGAATAAATATAGGACCGTGTCTGCTTCTATTAAATCAATACTAAACATCATGTTTTTAATTTAACAAGGAAAATGTATAATAGAACACAGATATGGGTAAGTAAAGGGTTTGCAGTCATTTATCTTTCATACTAAGCAGTATGTAGTCAACAGTGGAGAGAATCTTTATATTTACTTTTCTCTCTGATGAATCATGATAAACTTTTTAGAAAAGTAAGTGAATCCTGTAAATATAAGCCTATCTATTATTGTCATGGCTCGTGTTGTTCTATGGCGTTTCTGTGTAGGTGTCAGTCCAAAAGCTCACCTCATGGGCGGAACTTGAGTTTCTTCGCTGTTTCTCAACAAATATTTAAAGAATCAGCTGTCTTGAATCAATCTATTTAACGAATAAGTCAATAGATGGCTCATTTAGAAAGGCATTTCTAAATAGATTTCTATGGTGGCTTTATTTATTTATCCAAGACTAAGGGGCTTTCTAAAAAAATAAAAATAAATACACACACACTGAAAAATATGTTAATTGTCACCATAAAGGTTTTCCTAAAGCCGAGTTCAGACTGCACGATTTTCAAAGCAGTCATGTCACATATGTTTTCAAACTGCGACAATCTGGGGTAGTATTCAGTCGCTGCTGTGTTCATACTGCATGATAGATCGGTGACGGGGTTTCACATTGTGTCACTTTACAATAGGAAGAATCGCCTACAGGTCCAGATATTTGCCAAATATCTCACGGGTGTCGGCGACACGTCTGCGATTCTCTCAGATCGCGTCATTGATAGTTCACACTGTGTGATTGTCACTCGCGTGAACGAGCACCGATTTCCCTGTGATTTTAGGCGTTTTAGGCGTTATTTCTCAAAACCTGTCGTGAGTCAAAATCGGGGCTAAAATCCTGCAGTCTGAACTCGGCTTTAGGTGTTAGTGTTTAACAAAAGATAATTCGGCCCGTACAAGGGGACATTTTCTCCGATCTGGCCCTAAACCTTAAATGATTTTAACACCCCTAAGTTACACGGAAACGATCCTTAATAAAGAATTACATTAGCAGTCTGTGTTTGTACCTCTAGAGAAAAAGATAAGTTAGCATACGTTTTCCAGGACTACCTTATTTTCACCGGAATGAAAGCGGACATTGAAATACCTTTAGACGATAAACGGCCGCTTCCTTGTTCGTGCAGATGGTGTAACTACAGACAGTGCAGCTGTACTCAAGTACTCCTGTCTAGTCTGCAGCCTGCAAATCAGGGCAGGACTGAACCTGTCGCTCCGCCCCATATTTGCTCTGATTGGCTCGCTCGTCTTTCATAGACGTATGAAATGATCAAACTTTCAAAAGTATTTAATTTATAATTAATTCCTATGCTTTATCTTTAAAACCTCTGATGTTTTGTCTTCTTCTGTGCGTTATAATGAAAGCTTTGTGAAACTGCACAGCTTTTTGAGCTTTTTAAGCGTATTCCGTTCGTACCAACGCCTATGATAGACAATCAAACCAATCAGGTACATGTATGGCCCCACCCCAGGTTCAGTCTCACCCCGATCTGCAAGCGCCAGACATGTCCTGGGGCCCGCTCAAGTGGTCTAATGGTAGAACTTTTGTCAAGCTTTTCTATTGCTGCGGGATCTAATTACTGATCTATAATAGAGAACAATATATAGATCAGAGGTTCCACCCTCGAATGTGTTTATAATTAAAACCAAAGCAGAAGGACTGATAACAGCAACAACAAGTCCTCCTCCCTATAACACATTCCAGCGATGGATTATGGATCACCTGTTATTTAACACAGACCAACGAATTTATTATCGAATGGATTTTTTCTTTTAGGCACATCCAAATGAGATGGTTGTTCTTTCTTGCCTCTTGGAGAGGAATGCGGCTGCTGTGAGTTAGAGAGAGAAGCCTGGGCCGTAGTCAAAATCTGCACAGGGGTCCCTCAAGACTAACACCACTGTTACTCTAACAAGACTTACACCACGGGCATGGAGGTTATGAGTTTCTGGGCTGGTGTTGGAATTTGTTGCCAATAACTGTTGTCAAACATGAATTTGTAATGGCATTTACAACACGTAAATTCATTCTCTCCCCCTAAAACACATTAAAGTAAATCTCCGGTAAACGGGAAAAAGAGAAGAATAAACTTTATAACACTTCATAATTTGTGATAATATAAGCTGAGCGTCCGATCTGGCTCTGCGCCAGCAAAAGCGCGAGAGCAGATTTACATTCAGCAGTTAAAGACGTGATGCATTGAACGTCGCTTTCTATAGACATGTCCGTTTCTTATTTCCGAAAACCTCTTAACGGACCCAACATGAACCGGATGAGTCGTCACCCGACCCATACAGGAAATATGGTCAGAACCCGTGTTTTGATTTGTTAGAACTGTGTCACGAGAGCGCGCTTGTCAGTTTAAATTAACCTACTAAATAGAAATATTGACGAAATATTTTTTGTTTGATTGAGGTGTAAGTTAACATTTATACTCTTGCTCATCTCTACCCGTCTCGTTCAAGCTGTTTTCATCTGCTGGTCTTATCGTTTTATGCTCAACATATGTTTTAGCAATAATATATTAACTAAAAATATGTAAACGCCTTTTAGAAAAAAAAGTCCACATTTAGGTTTCACTTATCTTCTGTAATATATATAAGACAATAATGTTGGCTATATCAAATACTCAATTATTACATTGAATTATATAGCCAGCTTTGTCTACCATGCTTACAAATACAATAACTAAGGATTTATAACACTTATGCAAACTTTCTCTAAGGGCACAATACATTTTATGTCAGGCTTTACAATGTTAAAAAAAAAACAACAACAAAGGTTAAAAGTACTGTGGCTTTTTTATTGTACAGTAGATATCAGAAGGCTTTTCATCTCCAACTTCATGTGGGGTTTTTCATTCCTTGCCACCCTTTCCTTTGGCTTGCACATCATGTAGTATCATGTAGTTTACACTATGCCTTCTGCTAAATATGATTCCATATTTCATATATTTCCATATTACTTGGAGACAAAGAAAGACTGATTATAGTATTAATATAATGTACTTCAAGGAATACCACAGTAACATTAATGTTTAAAAGCATGTTATTAAAAAACTCATGGTCCATGCTATTGTTATGATCCTATAAACAACATCACCACACACGCACACACACATAATAAATATATATCCAGTTTAAGATGTTTAGAATTATAGATCTAGGCAGTATGACGAGTCCTGTGTGAGCTGGATGGCCTCAGGTAGGACGCCCTGTGAAGTGGCCACCATCCTGATGCTGTTGCTGTGGGTCAGTTTCCTCTCATACTGAAGCAGTTGTCTCCAGAAGCCTGCGTTTGGCCGGATGAAGGGCCGTGCTGCCAGAACATGCTGATGAGCCTGAAGCAGCGAGTGTCCCTCAAAGCGCACGAGATACGCCATGATAAGAGATGGAGACCTGCTTCTTCCAGCCGAGCAGAACACCAGAGAGCTTCCAGACCGGTTCTGCTGGATCTGCTCAGCCACTCTGTCAAAGTGCTGCTCCAGAGGAGCGTGAGGACGGTCCTCCACCGGCACCCAAACGCACTTCACCCCCTGATACTCGGGAGAGGGGTATTCAGCGCAGGCGTTCACCAGCAAAGTGATGCCTCTGTGGTCCAGCGCTGACTGATTGACAGCCTCCACTCCACTCAGGTACAGATTCGGGGTGATCTGAGAGATCATCACTGTGAGCGCAAGGAGAAATAATACATTAAAAGTGATTAACACTACTTCATTTCAAGAATGAACTAATCTGAAAAAAACTAAAGCATATTTCTCATGCAAAGGCATATAATTAAATAAAAAGTTTTGCAAGTACAAATATTTCATATTCAATCTTAATTAATGTAAGCTCATATACAATTTTCTAAGAATTTGAAAGAGCAGTTTTTTAGAAAGAGCAAGGAGTTTCCAAACGGGGCAACAAGGGGATTATGCAAAATGGATTTTTAGGGTTGTCAAAGTTTACCTGTGCACTCAGGATACTGATAAAAGATATTGAATGTAAGCATTTTTTTATTTATTTACATAAAATATAGCTTTGTTAAAACGATTCATGTTGATCTGCAATTAAAAAGTTTTTAAATCAGATATGCTGTCAAGTTATTACAAATAAATGTTAACAATTTATATATTTGTTAAAAATATATTTAAACAATTTGCTTCAGTACAACACTATTCATTAATTTGGGAATCATTTTTATATATTATTATTATTATTTAATTAGAGGGTTTAGGATCTCCTTACATTTTTGGGTCTTTGAAATCAAGTCTGAAAACTAACCCTGCGTGCACGGATAGTATGTCATTAAAGCACACTGTTGAAGGCTAACTTACGTAAATCACGTCAACTACCCAACAGCTCTAGCGAGTAACAAAATTGCCTAAAATGAATGGATGTGCTAAAACTGACAGCAGACGATTTTAATCATGCAAACCGTAGTTTACCTCAGAGCTTCGAGGACAACACTTTCATTCAATCTTTTCTTTGGCTTTGGTGTAACTTATGTTTGTCTATTAGGGTCTAATAAAAACAGCTTTACTTTGCAGCAGCAGCAGGAGCAGCATTATAACGAACACAAGCACCGGCACGAAAGAATATCACAGTTTTAGTACAGCAGCTTGTAGCCCTAAGACATGAGAACTTGGAAATGTAGAAACATTACCAGAGATTAAAGGGATTTTGATATTACTCAGAATAATCCGCACGTAACACGCATCACGTTCGCCATTGACACGACGAGAGCCCCCCGTGGACACATATCGGTACTGCAGGTGTTTTCTTAAAGGGACAGTTGATACAAAAATTAAACTCGCCAGTCAACATTATTACTCTCCCCGGCTTTCGGATAAATAAAATAACCACATAACTAAACAAAAACTATACTACAAAATAAACGTAAATGAAGATGTTAAATTAATGCAATTTTGCTCCAAAATAGTCATAGACATAACCTTTAACTTTTTTTATCTTTAACTTTTACTTGACAGAAGTACAAGATTTTTTTGTGCCATTCATATTCACTTAGTCTACACGGTCACGGACAAAGACAATACAATTTTTCAGATATGTCGTTTTATATTTTAAGTGACTAAATAAAAATGGCAGATTAAAGTGAGTGAATGGCAAAAAGCAATTTTCAGTGTCATGTAAGAGCATGATCACTGCTGTGGCTTAAGTCATAATGCAATCAAAATAAGTCAAAGGTAGCAAAACAAAACAGAAAAAAAGAGACGTTTCAGAATATTGTTTTAATCACACATACATGCAGTTCATCCAGAAAAAGTGTCATCAGTAATTTCATCCCCTTATTTTTCTCCTTCAACCAGAATCTTCCAAAACCACCCTGTACTGTTGGAATGATCCAGCGCCTCTCTTTCAACAAGTCATGGAGTTACTATTACACAGTAATAAAAAAATTAGCTATTAATTTATGTTTAATTAAATTTGTGGCATTCCCCATGAACATCAATTAATTATCCTTCATGCACTGAAAAGGGAAGAATTTAGGGCTAATAACACAACTGCGCTCTTTATGGTCCTTATGACATCTCTTATAGGTACAAAACACCCAGAAAGCAATACAGCTGAAAATGATACAGAAGGTTGTCATGTCCTGTAATTCACAATTCATAAGCATTCATTTAACAATATCTGGAGTGTGAAGTCTAAACAAAAATATTTAAGGCTGGCTTGAATAACAACATGTATAACACTCAGATTGGGAATTATGTCCTGCTCTACAATAAGAATTCTATCTTGAATTCAAACTAAATGACAAACGTCTGCAATGTCCTCGAGAAAATGCAAGTTATTAGTGTATGAAACAATCTCACCCACACCATCATTCTGCTAAACTGACTGGCTGATCAGTAACAGTGGCAGAGCAAGAAATTATATCACATGAGGACTTCAGCTGACCACTACATGTCCAAAATACAAAGTGATGTATTAGGGAGGACACATGCAGAAAAAGTTATAATAAATTGCAAATCTTAAATACAGACATTTAAAATAAGAACTGGGATATGCAAGATCAGCGAAAAGCAGGACAGGACGACCTTCAGCTGTTTGGCTACAAAAACAACAATAACAAGAAAAACTAACCATAAGCCTTTGCAAATGCAAGTTTGAATTGAGATGCTTCCAGCATACGCCTGCTGTATAAGGCCTGGTTACTCATTTCTACAATCCTTTTCACCTTCACCTTTAAAACTATTAGTTACTACAGAACGTAAAACCCATTTGGCTTCCGATCTGAATCTGTTCGGAGTACTTTCACACAGGAATATCAGTTTGTAGTGATACAGGAGATCCGCTGACGAGTGCTCATGGATATTCTGTAGTCAGGGATTTTTCTATTCAAGCTTGCTGCAGTCTCGACGCTGACCTTTATGAAGTCGAGCCAGGAGTGAGGTCTTTTGCACAGTTATCAGGCAGTAGTTTAATCGGAGGTTACAGGTGTGCACAGAGCAGCTGAAGACTGATTAGAGCTGATTGCACTGGCTTCGGTGTCAATTGTTCACTTTGCTTACGTTTATTTCTTGATTTCCTTTTAATAACATATTTGGTGCATGTGTGAGTGTGCAATATTCATAAAATTATTTGCTTTGGAGGAAAAAAAAAAAGATTGGGAGTGGAACTGTACAGCCATGAATATTTCGATTCGGACGTCCTCCCTTGTGCACCAGCAGGAGGGATTATGTTAATGGAATGACAGATCTCCATGAAGTCTTCTTGCATTCTTGCAGCTTCGGTAGTGAGGATAAACAACTCATCTTCAGCTAAACAAGACAAGAAGAATTAGCAGTGAGAATGCTGGATCCAATAAAATTTTAATTATTAAACATTGAAGTAAATTAACAAAATGTCCCAAAAACTAGTCTGTGAATGCCTTTCTACAAGCAGTTTCGCAAAGCAAAAACACAGGCCGTGCAATAAGATTTATGGTTTTAACACATGAGCTCAAACTAAAAAACAAAGTACAGGACGAGCACATTTAATCTCTAGATATTTCTTTTATTTTCGTTCTGCTAAGTTGATTTGAACAGCTTTTTTGTTTTTGCTACATATTCTTGTAAGCATTATAGAACAGCTGTCATAGAACAAAACTTGATTTATCACAATTCAATGCTGTATAATGACCAGCAGACAGTGTTAAATCCATATCATAGACTTTATATGAGATAAATATCTGAAGAAAAATACATTGCTGGTCATTGCTACCTAGCACCTAGGCGTAAATTAGCAGAAGGCCAAGGTTGTTTCGCTCTGATTATGAAAGCACTGTTTGTTGACAATTCGCCTAAATTTTTGCATCGCGCTCAGTGTGAAACAGCCTTTATACTAAAAGTGGGTTTGCAATTGTACCATCATGCTCTTCCTGCAAACAAAAGCCACAGATTGTTCCTAAAAAATGGTACAAACCTCTTTTCTTGTTTAGCACCGCCTCCTCTGATGGGCATAGGTTGGCTGTTCTGGTAGAGTACGCCTCCACCTCCACGCACTACGCCGGGGTGTGTAGGAGAAGCTACCGGTTGCTGTCCAGGCCTGATGGGTTTAGCTACAACCAAAAAATACAAGCAAATCATGAGAGAACATATCATTGACTTTTTTTCTGGTTGGGTTAATTTTAATCAAGTTGATTGTGATTGAGTGTTCAGTCACCTATCTGTGCGGAGTGTCCTCTGCGGGCCATGTTTTTGGCTCTCACAGCCTCTTTGATGCGGTCCACCTCTTGCTGGTAGCGCTTGCGGTCACGGGCTGCGTTCTCTTTGGCGTCTCTGAGTGCTGACTCTAGAGCCTTCACACGCTCTGCTGTCGCCCGCAGACGCTTTTCCAGTTTAGGAAGCTCACAGCGCAGGTCAGCATTGTCACGCACCAGCTAAAAAAGATAGAAAACACCAGAGAGTAAAACAGATTCTTCAACAATCAACAGTTTAGATAGTATTTTGTGGTTGTTTATCTTTTAATAAAATATGCATATTTTGCACAATTTTTATTTAATAATAAAAATAAAGCACAGTAATTTTGGCAATATAGAGGAGAAAAAAATATTACACACAATAAAAAAAGTTTAAATTATTTATGTTTAAGAGTATCAAATACAAAACAATGATGTTTGTATCCCATTAAGAGGACTATTTTAGTTTGAATTTACCTGTTTGTGGACCTTGGTGAGCTGTTCTAGATTGTTCTCCAAGAAAGAGATCTTCTGCTTCTGAGCAGCACTGCCACCAGTTTCATCAGAGTCCATCTCTGCACTCTACACCCAGACAAAAAAATAAATAAATAGCCTTCAATTAAATAACCACTAAGTTGAGCAGCATTATGGACTCAGCATATGGATTTACACTGACCTACGTTTACTTTCAAAACAAACACAGAAAAGATATGAAAACTACAGGAAGGTGCACAATAGCTCAACGCTTACCTTCTTTACACGGGTTGCCAGATCCTGAACAAACAGTTTCCTGAGGTTGTGAAGTGTCTGCAGCTCTTTGGCCTTAAATAGTAGAAAAATAACTTTATTTTAAATAAACACACTACATGATATGAAAAAAGTGTCATGTGTTGCCCTCTAGTGTCTAGATGAGGAATTGCACTCACCACAGTCTCCTCCAAGCCTTTCAGATCCTGTCTGGCCTGCTCTCTTCGGTCCTGCATCATACTGTAATGTGCAAACAAATCCATTAAAACAGAGATATATGTAATTTATTATGCAGGTGTATTTATGCCTCATGCATAAATACTTTGCTTTTTAAATGCACAACAGAATACAGAGGGAAAAAAGATTCATAAACCGTTATGGCAGTCTAACTGCTGCAAGAAGAGAGATATATAGAATTGACTGCATTACATACGTGAGCTCATGTAGTTTGCGGCTCTTCTCCTGGTCGGTGGATTTGAGCTTCTCATGCTCCACCCTCAGACGCTCCTGCTCCAACAAGATCTTCTGATTCAGACTGGAGAGAGGAGGCAATTTATTAGCCATTACTGTATTATTACTATTACTGCTGAGAATCAAGATTATGTCAGATGAAATGTGTATATCATACTCCTGTAGATCTGTAATGAGTTTCTCTTTGGTTTCCAGCTCGTCTCTCAGGCTGCCGAGCTGTTTCTGATGGGCCTCCCTGTGACTCTGGATCTGCTTCTCAACCGCCTCCTAAAATACACACATACTCATATGTAAAAAAACATACAAACTGAATAATCCTATTTGTATGTGTGCACATTTCTTACCTTCACCTCATTGGCACTCTGAATCTCACTCTCTTTCTCCATTGCATGAACTTTCTCTGTGGCCACAAACACACAATCAAAACATTAGATGCAGATATAACTAAGCACTATTTCGAAATAGCACGTGCAAAATGTTTGAATATCAATATGATCCTGTGTGTACCCTGTGCACTGATTTTGACCAGCTCCTCATTGAGAGAGTCTACATCCTCCTCCAGCTGTCTCTTCTTCTGCTCTACATTCTGCAGATACTCCGTCAGAGATTTGATTTTTGCCTCATGCTGCAAAACAAATATTCACTTGGTAATGTGTTTGTTGTGTATTCAAACTTATTATGGTTAAATAGATTATAATGTAGGGTTTGCCATGTAAGAAAAGAGGGAAGAGTGTGAAACTGTACCTGGGAGATGCGTAACTGGCATGCTGCAAGCTCCTTATCAGCTTCATCCATCTTCTTATTGCTCTCAGACTGACTGTTTTCCAGCTGCTTGCAACGTTTGACCATCGACTTGACTTCTGACTTCATCTTACTGATGTAGAGTCTGGCTACAGTAAACTCTTCGTCTATAAGACCACTGCCTTCATGCTGCTGCAGAAAGAGAGATTCTTCAGTATTGCTCTGCTTAAACTCTTTATTATTCCTTAATTCTGCTGTTTTCCTGTTATGACTTTTCGCTTTTAAGCTTCATCCTCAAATAAACTAATTATGGTTATTAAAGGAGAAAATGTATAAAAACTTCATAGATACAGATCTTTGGTTTAACAACCATTGTGGCATTAAGCCATTCATGGGCTGGTGATTCTAGTTTTAAAAGAACATACATCACCTTTTTCACCTTAAACTTGTCACTCACCTTGATGTCATTGTTGCCCACAGCAATGCCAATCTCAGTCAGATCTTTGAGCAGTGACGACATCATCTCTGTCACCCTCTTCTTCTGATGATTGGCCATTTCTTTGAGCTTCTGCAGCTCTGAGTCTATAGACGCCAGGGTACTCTGGAACAGAGTGTTTTAAAGTCAAGTTTAGTATCATTCTTCTCATTCTTTGTAAAATGATAGATATAATTAGCCTTTCTGGCACTTACAGATTTCTGACTAAGTTCTTCGCTGAGTGTTTCAAACTCCTTGGTTTTATCCTCCACCTCCTGACTTTTCTGGTCGTAGTTGACAGCGAGCTCCTCCAGGGCCTGCAGGACCTCCTTCACCTCCTCTTTAGATGCCTCGTTCTCCAGCTGTAAACGAGTCAGCTCTGACTGCAGGTTATCATGGTCTCTTCGTGACGAGGCCAGCAACTGCAAAACCAAGCAAGCATGAATATACAACGTTTTGATCTTTTATGTCAAATTGACGTTCATGACAGTTCATTAACCTCTTCCTGGTCCAACATCTGCTGCTTGAGCTTCTCCACCAGCTGAGACTGCTGATTAATCTCCTCATCCTTGAGAGAGATGAGACAGTACAAGTTTAATCATCTTCTCTAGAAAAAATGACCATGCTTTTAGACTTCTACATATTTATTCAAGGTATTGTGAGTGTTTTGATACCTTGTCGTCAAGCTGCTTGTAAAGTTTAGCAAGTTCAACCTCACATTTTTCCTTCTCAACATCGGTGAGTCGGGCCCCAAGCATTCCTGGCACCGGTGGCATGCTTGGTGTGGATGCAAATTTTTCATTATTAATTGTGTTATCTATTGCCATCACTTCAGCATTAATCTTTTCCTTATCATACTGCTCCTCTGCAGGTACCGTTTCACCTGTGGGACAAAAACAATTTCCAGGAAATGGAAATGTGTACTTTCAAAAGTTCAAAGCTAAATAAAGTATTTTAAGAAAAGTGTTAAAGAAAAGTTATGATGTACAATGAATCATGTCCATTGCTTAAGATAAACAAATGCACACATTGAGAACAAAACTGTATCACAAATGTACAAAAAAACAAATACACTTCTGACCATTTCTCCAGCGGTTAAGCTCATTCTCCAGCCATGTGATGGTGTTTCGAAGGGTCTTGTTTCGTTCCTTCTCCCGCTCATATTTCTTCTTCCATTGCTCAGCTGTCAGCTCTACATTCAAACTCACTGTGTTCTTAATAGTCTTGGCTCTGAAAACACAAACACAATCACAGCTGTAAAGCTCTGTACCTTATTAAATAGACAGAGCTGTAATTATTCTTTCATACATGTATAACACACATGCGAGACCACTGACAGCTTCATTGTCAATGGTGAGAACATACAGTGACAAAGAAAAGCATTAAAGTGTCTTCTCACCTTTGTCCAAACATAAGAGTGGATTTAGTCTCTGCCTCATTGTATGAGGAAGGAGAACAGCAGATGACGATGGTGGTCCTGCAGTTTCCACCCAGAGAATCCTGCAAGATCCTTGTCATTTTACTGTCTCTGTATGGAACGTACGTCTGAGAAAGAAATGCAGGATAGAATTAGATCACCAAATATTTATAGAACAGATGTAAATGTATGTTAAGTTCCATGTCTACAACTGAGGGAATTGAATTAAATACATTTATTCAATTCTTTACTCAAAAATTTTCCAAGAAGCCCATGTGCAAATCTGTCTCTTATATAAAGAGAACACAAAGATTGCTGTGTATACTAACAGCTAGGGCTGTAACGTCCCAGTCGATTAGTCGATTAATTGGTCGATAGGGTCTGGTTCGACCAAAATTCTGATTGGTCGATTTTTTGCCGCGCTCATTTCATCAGGTGGAAAGCACTAATTGCTAATGGGGGTGT
>JAUCNO010000663.1:1381188-1401723 GCA_032353835.1 Enteromius viviparus | reverse complement strand
ATAATAAAAGTCTTTTTGTTTTATATAATCCTTTTTGTATCCCGCGTCCTCCATTGCTCCTAAGCCTCCACGTTACAATTAGTCAATATTACTAGTTGTATGAATTATTTTATTGGGATATTGTTATATTTTATTTCAATTTGTTCCCTCTCTTTTCACTGTTACCTTTTTGCATTTATTTTCTATGAGTTTATCTGTTAATCTCTTATAATACTACTATTTTTACTGTTCCTTTTTATTCCATTGATGTATGTCACATTTATTTGTTTTTTGTACCCCATACTTTGTAATTGTATTTGTTTGTAATGAGGTTTACTGCATTTGGGCTATTCTTATTGGCTTTAACTGTTCAGCACAGCTGTTTTTATTGTGACACAGAAGTGTGCTAAAATGAGAGAAAGGAAACAGAGTGACTAGAAAGGTGGTTGAAGGAGAGCGATAAAGATGAGGAGGGTGACTAGAGGACAGGTTGAAGGAAGATGGAGAGAGAGAGAGTGAAGGAAGAAGGAAAAGAGGCAGAGCGTTGAGTAAAGTGCTGAGATTGTTAAAAGCTCACTCATTTGTCTGTCATGTCATGTCATCTGCTGGTGATAATCGACACTGAAAGGTACAGGACTTTGTTCTGCATCGTCACTCTTTTTCTCCCCCTCCCCGTCAGCCCTCCTCATCTTTCATGTCTCATAAGATATCTTCTTGACCTCTATTTTTCACGCATCCTTTAGCTCTCTCTCCCACTCTCTCAGTATTTAATCAAGTATAGTGTAAAGATGATAAAGGAAGGGCGAAAAACAAGTACAGTAAGAAGCATCAATATAACACATAAAGCTGAATAAAGCTGCTTTGCATCATTTCTGCACCATTAGTGCCAAGAAGCAGCACTGAAAACCCAGAGAAATTCTATCTCCAATGCATAACCAAAATTTCCTACTTGTAAAAAACACCAATTTATTCCACATTCATTTTATCTGTGCAATGCACTCAATCTATTGTTTGCAATAAATCACAGCATGTCACAGGTCCAAAATAACCTGTAAAGCTCTACTGATGTACTGTAACGAGTGGGATTTAACTCACGATTTTGTCAGGCGGAGGGGTGCTGGCTATGTAGCACTTGATTTCCCCCTTTTCACCTCTCACGGCATACTGGATCGGCTCGCTCGAGATGATTGGAGGACCTGGACACCCAATCACATCATAAGAGAGTCATATCACACTTTTTAAATCTAGACATATTTCTGTGTAGTTATCTGTGTGTCACTGACCATTGACTGTAAGAGTGACTTCTGTTTCTCCGACACCAATTCTGGGAACAATGGCTTTACACACATACTGTCCTGCATCTGCCTGACTCACAGACTTCAGGAATAACTGATTACTATTACTGAGGACCTGAACAACAAACAGTTGAATGAAGAAAGATAGACAGCATTAAAAATAGTCGACAGAGTATGTTTGTTGAATGTTTACTGTAAAGGAGTACACTTTTGTGTGTTAAAGGAAAGTGCACTTTGTAGGTTTGTAGTAGGGATTAGCTAGTGTGCACTAACCATACTGGAGCCCTTCTTGGTCCATGTGAGTGTGAGTGGAGGATTTCCCGACCATTTACAGTTGAGCGTGACATCAGAGTCAACATCTACTGTAACAGGCCTTGGCTCCACCACCAAAATTGGACCAACTACACGAGAGAGAAAAAGAAGGTTTTCACAATTTGCTAAACCAAATAATACTGTATAACATATACCTATCAATAGACCTGTGTGGTAGATCATTGGACGCATGGACTGAGATACTCACAGTGAACGTCCACCAAAATACTGACGTTGGTGCTGCCCACCGCATTAAAGACCAGGCAGGACACAGGCTCAGTGAAGAACGAGTGATCTGCTGTCGTCTCAAACACACTTTCTCTTGCTCCGTCCAGAATCACACCCCCTTTAGCCCACCTACAACACATTAGGATTATAGTTAACTAAAACTAATTAAAGTAAATGAACTGAAATAAAATATAAAAACTTGAACTTATTGCATTTCAGTTTTTTTCCAAAGCAACATTTCTCAAAAAATACTACAATAACTCAAACCAAAACTTTAATGAAAACAAATAAACAAAAATATAAAAAAAAACAGAATGATTAAAAATTATAATAGTATCTCAGCGATACAAAAATAGCACTGCAACACAAACACTGTGCGTATGTAAAAACAGAGAGAGCACATCACCGTGACCAGCATACGCCCACACTACACACTAACCTATAGCCCATAATGGGAGGGTTAGCAGTGGCCTGGCAGGTAAATTTAACTCGCTCTCCTTCGAGAACCGAGCGAGGCTCTATAGACAGGACGACAGTAGGAGGATCTGGAGAGAGATCGAGAGATCATTAGGGTCCTTTCTGTGGACATACAGTATGCCAGTACAGCAAAGTAGCTGTACAAACACTTACGGTGGACGTTTAAAGCGACAGTGGCCCTCTTTCCCAGCGGGGCGGCCAGGTTTGAGGCCACACAGGTGAAAATTCGTCCTGTGTCTGTGTCCACTGGCTGGATCTCCAGAAAACTCTTTGTGGTCACCCTCTTCCTGTCTGCTAACACCTCCTGATAGATAGATAGATATAGATAGAAAAATAGATAGACAGATTGATAGATATAATGTATACTCATAAATGTGATTTTCATGCTATCTTGACTTGCTTGTGTGCTCACTCACAGTGCTGGTATGTGCTCCCTCCACAATGATCCCATCTTTGTACCATTCTATCGTTGACAGTGGCTTTGCTCCTCGAGACACACAGGTGAGGTTATATGAGGTTCCTGCTGTCAGAAGGATCTCTGGAGAGCCCTCGATAACAGGACCTTCAGGAGGAACTAAACAGATAGACAGATAATTTGTTGAAAGCGACTTATACACACTATAAATACTGACACGTGTATGATATTTTGTTTATTGTGACTAATGTGTACTACACGCTATTGTTCAAAAATTTTGGTGTCAGCAAGAAAATATTTAAAAGAAAATAATTGTATGCATTAAACTGAAAAGACATATATCACACATTTATAATAAAAAAATATATTGATGCACATGAAAATATATATGCACATTGAAATATTAAGTAGCACAACTGGTTTCTATATTAATACTGTTTCTTGAGCACCAAATCAGCATATTGTAACGATTTCTGAAGAACCACGTAACACTAAAGACAGAAGTAATGATACTGAATGATCAGCTTTTGCCATCAGGAATAAATGTCATTTTTAAATATGTAAAAATAGATAACTTTACATTGTTATAATATTTATTAAACAAAACTTTCCAAACACAGTCTTTTGAATGGTAGTGTATGTATGGAAAGTTTATTACAGCATTGTTTCAATTGTGTATGTAGTAATGTGACTTGGCAGTGAACACTTTTGTGCATCATGCCGGAATAACTTCACACAAAAATAGATGTAAATTGCTCCAAGGCAGCAGTACAGCATCTCTGAAGCTGCTATTAGTGTCCCTACAAAACAAGTTAAATAAAGAAAGCAGAATGTATTCTTTAGAAAGGAACTTCCTGTGTGTTGGCGGCTATGTTTTGACTGCACAGTGCATTCTGTATATTACATGCTTTTTAAAACATTATATGTGAAGATGATGTACCAATGCCAATTTAAGTGTAACCTTGTCACAGAAAAAATAAGATATACAAATAACTGACTTTTGATTTAATTCTGTGCATTGCAAATACTGAGAAGTTAAACACAGTACATATTGCTTCAGGTGTATTCATCACTAGAATGATGATTGAATGAGTATTCAACACTAGAAATAGAAACTCAACTTTAGTGTATTGCAATGTGGGATACAGTGTTCCACACATTGTGCTGTTGTTTACCGAAATGCACAGGAAATTCATGCAAATACATGCATACTTCTTACATTTTACACACAGTATGCTATTCTGCTCATACTCACTCAGAACAGTGAGTTTAGCTCTTCTGGACCTCAGAGCTGCTTCAGTGGCCTGACATTCGTACAGTGAGTCATCGGTCAGGTCTGCTGACATGATCTCCAGATTATACTGTCCAACATCTAAGATACGCAAAACACGGTAGCGTGGCCATGCTGCAACACACACACACCATCACACTTTAGTACAGTAAAATGTTCAATGCATTTATCATTTCAGGTGAGATGACACTGTGCTTCAAAACTCCCAGCGTAGTTTGCATGTACAGTCAAAATTCATATTTATTTTGCATGACTGTCCATATTCCATGGATTTCCCCTCACGATAAACAGCTCAAATGAATACATATTCTTTATAAGTTTTTCGAAAGCTCCAGCGATCTTTGAATTACAAAACCCAAACCATTGTCCATACAGCATGTTTAGCCAATCAGTGTGATTATGTGGTGGCTTGTAGGACATGTGTTTGTCACCAGAGGGCAGCACTCCAACACATTGGCATTCAGACTGCACACTCTCTGTTGCACACACATTATGACATCATTGATCTGGATACCAGGAGGACAAAAGTATTGGCAACGATTACATCATCCTTTAGCTCAACCAATCAGCAAGCAGACGCTTAACCTGTGCGCGTGTTTGCACATCTATATGTGTATGTGTCTGTGATTAGAGCGGACAAAAGAGCAACACGTCCCCAAAAAAAAGGAAAAGAGAGAGAGCGAGACAGAGGACAAAGAAAGAAAATGGCAATGTCTGGACATTGAAAGGAAAAAATTATGTCTGTTGCATCAATTTATCTGTAGGAGAGGTAGAAATGATATGTTTTACTATATGTTGCATTGCAACATATAAGTGACACTGGACCACAAAACCAGTTACAACGGTTCATTTTTGGAAATTGAGATTTATGCTTCATCATGTTGAATAAGCAAGCTTTCCATTGATGCATGATTTGTTAGGATAGGACAATATTTGAGATACAGCTTTTGAAAATTTGAGGGGACACCAAAGTCAACATATTCAGAAAATTAAAGCTTTCCAAATCAGGTTCTCAGCTAATTTTAATTTTGATATATCTTTATTTAGTATTCTAATGATTTTATGAAAGAAAAATCAACAATTTTGACCCATACAATGTATTTTTGGCTATTGCTACAAATATAACTTTGTTACTTATGACTGGTTTTGTGCTTCTGAGTCACAAATGTTGTATAGAGGCATGAGACTGTCCAGATTTCTAAGCTTAATTTCAAAATAAATTGTATAATTGAATATATGGTTGCACAATTTGTGTAAGCAAAGATGGTGTTTGTCTAAAACTATGTATTTGAGTATCTAAATCAGTCATTTGCTTTATACTAAATTTCCAATCATCGTACTCGCCCTTAAGTCACTCCAAACTAGTATGTCTAGATACAGATAAAATGCCAGGCTTGTCACTGACTGACGCAGTTGCAATTTGTCTTGGATTATTCATTTTAAACCATGTCCCCTTTAATGTTTAACCAAATTTGTACTTTCCTGTCCTGCTTGGGCCTCGTCTTATCTCACCTAGAGCTCTTATTAAGCTTCTTAATTCCCTTCTTAAAAAGGTGCATTACGCCCTTGGTTAGTGTGATCAGATATGTGCAGACGCTCACCCCTCAGATCTTCTCCGATGCCAAGAGCAAGCCCGTCTTTGGTCCATTGTACAATGCCGGTGTAGTTAAACACCACGCAGGACAAAACCACTCTCTCCCCGACCACCACAGATTGATCCGCTGGCTCCTGAGAAAACCGCGGGCCGCTGAACACTGACAGACACACAGAGAGAGAGAGAGAGAGAGAGAGAGAAATGAGCTTATATGTTACTGCACAGTGTACATGGAACACAGTAGTTTTTACCCACTTTCATGAGGAATTTCTTTGGTGTAACATACATATTTTTGTTCTAGAAATTCTAGAAAAGAACAATAAAACATTTAACAATATCTAAATTCTGTATTTGAACACACACACAAAAAAACAATTGTTAAAATACACCATTTAAAACAATAATTTTGTGAAATATATTTTACAATTTAAAATAACTATTTTCTATTTCATTTTCTATTAGATTTAAAAATGTAATTTATTCCTTTGACTGCAAGTCTGAATTTTCAGCATCATCATTCCAGTCTTTATTGTGATCCTTCAGAATTTGCTAATACGTTAATTTGATTTAAAAAAAAAAGACATTTTCTTAAAGCAGTTGTGCCAGTTTTTGTGAAAATATTTAGGATATTCTGTTGAATTTAAAGTTCAAAATAACAACATTTATTAATTAACAACATAATTGCCTTTACAGTGTCTTAAACCAGAGAGGTCATCCCTTGTGCATCCCTGGTTAATGTTTGACCCAGGATCTTATTTTAATACAAAAATGAAGATCCAAGAACAAATTTGGTCACATTTTATTATAAGGTCCGATTATCACAATTAACAAACCATTATCTATAACTTTGCATTGAAAAACTATTAATTTGCTGCTTAATAGTCAGTAACGTTGATAGTTGTTAAGTTTAATTATTGGGTAAGTTTAGGGATGCGCTTTATGAGTAAACAGCCAATATGTCATCAATAATCATGCTAATAATAAGCAACTAGTTAATAGTGAAAATTGGTCCCAGTGTTACCAAATCGTTTAACAGACATATACCACATCCCAAATTTTCATCCATTACATCATCGCAGAGATTTTTCTGAAAAGGTCTGTCAGTCTCTTTCATCCTGCCTCTCTTTCTCCTCCGGCACATGCCACTCCTCCTGGATTATTGGTAACAGTCCAATTTGCTAATTAAGGCAAAATGTTAATAAAGGGAAGGAGGGGAAAAAAAAGAAAAGGTTCACCTCCAGAGGATTACATTTACAGTCATAAAACAAAATCTTCATGACACTTAAAGGAACAGGTCACACCAAAATGGAAATTCTGTCACCATTTACTCCAGCTAACCAATAATTAAGAATGTACTGGGCGTTCTTCTCCATATAGTGCAAACAAAAGAGGACTTAAGCGGTCACTCTGACTTTGGTGTTCCAAGAAAGTCATATGGAAAGTCAAGGGCTCTGGACATCGAGTTTCTGTCATAAAACCAACCCTCTCTTTGCAACTGTCCATGCATCATGATTGGACTGCAGGAGACATGACGTCATGTCTTTGCGGCACAGCTGCTTTTGACAGCACTTAATGACACTGGCCCATGTATCAGAACGCTCAAAGCAGCTTCACTCGGTTAACTAGTTATTAGCAATGCAAAAGTGCCCTTAGAACAAAGACACAACATCTGATGTCTGATTCATAGACTATGTGTGTGTGCGTATTTTTGAAAACTCTGAAGTATTTCCAGATGCTACAGTATAAGAAAAACATCCCTGAAGTGATGCTGCCAAATGTTAAGCATTTCCAGCATTTAGAGCCAAATGCAAAACGTCATGGAGAGAAAGAGATAAACAGAGAATGACAATAATGTACCCTGTAGCACACAGAGACACAGAAACAAGCTTTTAATTATGTGCCGAGAGAGGTAAGCAAGAATACATGACTTGGTCTCAAATGGTCTCAGACTGAACATTCATCTGTCCACATCTTTCCTCGGGGCAAGCCTTGCTCTAATTTTGCACACAAATAAATAAAACGGTAGTTTGTGTGGGTGTGTGCTGTGTGATGTCTATGAGTATTATGTGCGAATACTAAAATTCATGTCTAGTCTGCCTCAGGTGCCAAAATATTAACATCACCTGATTAAAGGAAGAGTTCACTCAAAAATACAAATTCTGGCATTAATTAATTACTCACCCTCAAAGTCTTTATTTTTGCAAAAATTTTCTTGTAGCCTTTTTCTTGTAAAAAATTACGGTTAACCCATGATGTGCGACTGATTCAAGCTTCAGACTCCATTCCAAGACTGGGTTCCAGAATCATCAGACTCAGGCAGGCAAAGTGAGATCGAACACAACAATATAAAGTATAATGCTTTACAATTTAACATTTCATTTTAAAATGTTAAATTACAGATAAATAACAGATTCTTCGACTAGCCACTGGCAGCTGAGGTGGAAACCTCTGTAATAAGCTTTTCTGCTTGTGTAAAATTAATAATGAACTTTGTTTTCACCTCTCTCGTTGCTTTTCTGTTGCTTGTTCTTTCGGTCAAGTCTGGTCAAGTAAGTCATGATCAATTAGCTAGCATTGTTTTGTTGTTGAGATAAAATGACTCGTAAGTGTTTTGAACTATGTGCTGCTGAATGATTCATAAAATCTTCACTGGTCACCACCTGCAGGCGTAAGGTAATGAGGAGACGGACCGTTTTTTTGTGGACGAGTCATTTTTTGTGGACAGAATTACAAGATTTGATTCACTGGAGTATGTATTATAATAGCAGCAGTAAACACAGGGTTGCCAGGTCTGCAAAACAAAACCACCACAAACTGCTAATTAAAACTAAAACCAAAACTTGTTGGAATCAATGATTTCCAACAAATCAAAGAAATTCATTTTTAATTTTTTAATAAATGATTAGTTTGTACTCTCTAATCTTATCATTCCTACATTAGTGTCTTTATTTAAGCTACTTTGTGGTCGAGTATGGTGTCCTTCTATGCAGCAGTTGAAATAAACTTTAAATACCAATAAATCAAAGTGTTTGCATATTTTTATTCTGTACAACAAAGTGTGTGTGTGCTGTATTCAGGATGTACAGTACCTAACAATATAATATAAATATAACATAACATTTTAAACACAAATAAATTGGTTACATTTTGAATATGTTTTATTTAACATGCAAAATTATTATTATTATTAATATTTCCAAAATGTCCAGGAAATCTTGAAACAAACATGATTGCAGTTTAGATAAATGTGCCTGTGGTATTGCTGTCTCCCTTAATTGGCAGAAATCATAAAATAATCAATATAGGAAAATTAAATATTCAATGTGAATTAAAAAGAAATGCAATGTACTTTTGGAAACAAACTTTAAATAGGAATTACATTTTATTAATAAACATTTATTTATTTACCAATTCTGCTTCTAGTTTGCCACTCCATTTGTCTTTGATTTTTTTTCAACCCATTTTCACAAATACTTTAATTTCCCTACCATCTGTTTCCAGCCATATTTTATTCACTCTTTCATTTAATTTCTCTGTGGCGCTAATTGCTTTTTTAGAGTAGTAAATATGCTAACCTCTCTGCACACATCAGCTCTCATTAACATTAGTAAGTGTGTGTGTGTCCTGTTGTTCCTGTTTGACTTTTTCTTATGGTATCTACTTGTTTTACATTACTGTATGTGTGTACCTGTACGTGTAGGCCTATTTCTTTTCCTATGTCATGTTTGTTGATCTCTTTAGGAAAAGTGTAAATAGAGCTCTCCCACTTTTCTCTATCCCACTCATTCCTGAGGGAAATATAAGGAACAGAGGAAAGAGATACAATTTCAAATTTGCTTTTTACAGTACTTTCATTCCACTCTTTAAATATCCTCATCTTTCACCTTACTCCTCCTTCTTTTGCTCAATCCTCACTTTTTTCTCTTTGATTACTCCTCCACCAACTCCTTCATTCACTCTGTCCATTCATACCTTCACATCTCTGTGTTGATGGTGGACACTTTTCCCCCTCTACAACACAGGCTATACATTTCTACACCTCTGTATTTTTCTGTCTTCCCACCATACATATCTTTATTTGTTATTGTTACTGAACTGGAAGAATGTATTTGAAGATGTGATCATGTGCTCATGGGTTCAAATCAAGGGGACACATGTTCTAGTGTATCCATATGAAACATGATTTTGCTGCCTTTTTGTAACAGGTAGGGTTAGGGTTAGGTTAGGTGTGGCCATTTGTAAGAATTACACCTAATAAAAATACTTTTTAATCACAGTGAGATCAGTGTGGAAATTCCACATACAAAGCACACATTTTGATCGATAATGACAGTAATATGCATTTCATGACGACAGACACAATACGACCGTGTCATTATTTTTACGCCCACTAGAGGGCACTTACCTTTAAAACGTAAATATAGATCGTAATACGGTACTTGCACAAACGACATATATAGTTGTTTTTTTTTGTTGGAGGACAGGCTCTCATTAAATGGACAGATGACCCTCACATCTTTTACAGCATATAAAAAAATACATGGTGCTCTACAAAAAAATCGGCACTCACTGTAAGAAGTAAGACCATCTCACAACTATCCTACAATGGCTGTTGCCACCAATCTCATTTAGAATATAAAATTTTGATAATAAGCTTTTAAAAAGGTATCCCTTTTAGGGTTTGGAAGTTATTCCTGCTCAAATTCCAACTTCCAATTTTCCTTTTTATTAACAAGTGACAGCTGTTCTTGCATGTCCTTTGCTTGGGGCTTTTTTGATCCCATCCAGTTGGAGGATATCAAACATGTGCACCACAACAAAAACAAACTCCAGGCACATTGCGCGCATTAAACCCCGCCTCTTCTTGCGGATTGGTTGGCCGAAGTTTGTTTTTGTTGTAGTGCACATCCTGTGCTCATAGTGTTTGTTTCGGTATTGCAGCCTTTTTGCAGACAGAAAGACGATCAAGGGGTGATGCATACGGTTTGAGATAAAAATTAAATCGAGCTAAAATTCAGCAACATCGCATAGAGCACCTTTAAGATTTCTTTCTATTCCTCTTAGCTAAAAATGTTACTTTTGCTATTTAGAATAACTCTTGGTAAGATAAAATATTTTGTGAATCGCTGAATCATTTACTCAATTGATTTGTTCAAAACCACTGAATCATTCAGTATCAAATCTACACTCACTGCTGCTTTCTTTGACAGAAATGAAGGAGTAATTTGTAATGTTGTTTTAAATATAGGTACATATAGCTATTTTAAAAATATAAGTACATTGTAAAAACAATGAGTAATTGAATAAGGCCACCTAATATAAATTGGGACCTATTCATGTTTGTGTAAGTCATTTATATGTATTCACAAAAAAAAAAAAAAACACCTAGTACTCGAAAAGTGTACACACACACACACACCACAATATGTGTTTCTGTAAACAGTGGACATGTTGTGTACAGGGGTAACATGCTTCAGGACATTTTGCAAAACCACTCAAATGTCACTCAGCGTGCTGCAGGGCCTCAGGGGGACCTGGTGACCCTCGACATTAGCAGTGGCACAGAAACAGGACGGCGTAAAAGATTTGCCAAACGCCCTTCGTTTCATTAATATTTCATTTCGCACATCCCTCCCGTCCCAGGAATCCCAAGTAAACTGACGCTTGGAGGAGTGGATGAGAAAGAGATTTAACCCCAGAGAAAAGCCGCTGAAACATCTATATCTCCTCACAGCTATGTGTGTGTGTACAGTACATACCACTAATGAAGCAGTTGCTTAAAAACCAAAACTATGATGAAATTCTGCTGTTACTCTACTTTGAGCTGTTGCAGTGCAGAGGAGCGAGTGTGAGGAGTGTAATGAGCGCTGAGCAGGAAGAGGGACAGAAGACAGCGTGCTGTAACTACCTGTATAATGTCATTTTGTTTAGTTTCTTGAGGTTTCGACCCACTGACCTCTTTGTGTCAACAGGCTGTTAGAAAGGTCAAAGCTCATCTCCATGGGGTGCAGGACATATAAGGTCTCCCTATCTATCATATTTTCTTTTCTTTCTTTTTCTTTCCTGCATGGATCCTCTGCAGCTATTTTCCACTCTCAACCTTCCTTCTGGTATGTGAACTTTCTTCCTTTATTTATCTCTCCTCTCTTTCTCCCACTCTTCCCAACTGTCCATTTCCTTTTTCCATTGGATCATCTCACACACACACTCCAGTACACTTTCTCTTCTCTTCACTAAAAAGAATGCGAGGCATTTCCTTTACCTCCTCTCTGTCTCTCTTCTTTCCTTCTCTTCATCAGTTCCAAAAGATTTTCATCTCACTTCATGTCTTTTACTTCTTTCTCCTCCCCTCTTTTTTCTGTTTTTGTCTCTTAATTAGAAATTTGAGAAAACGTTGGCTTTCAGCATCAATCACCTCTGTGCAACAAACACACAGAAAGTGAATACTTTATGCTCTCTTCTGTCATGTCATTTCTCATTTAGGCTCTGCTTCTCTCACACATTTTTTACTCCTATAAAAATCTCACATTCTCAGATTTGTTTCAAGATGAAAGGGAATCTTTGCCGTGTCACCTTAAGGTATGATGGTGAATAAGTAACAAGAATGAAACATACCCCTGAGGATGTCATCAGAAATTGAGGCTAAAAATAGATTTATAATCTTTTATACTGCACTGAAAAGGGTGTTGGACCCGTTTTCACACAGAAAACTGCTAGTAAGTTTCATCAACAATTACAAAGAAACAGCAAGCAACACATTGAAATAAAAAAATAAATAGTTCACTTTCAGAATAAATGTTCTGATAATTTTCAAACCCCCATGTCATCCATAAAAAGAAGTTTGAACCTATTGGCTCCAGTAAAAAACATGGAGATAAATTCTGGAATGTTTTCCTCAAAAACCGCAGTTTCTTTGAAACTTAAGAATGAAGGACATGGACATCTTGGATGACACGGTGGTAAATAAATTATCAGGACATTATCATGGACCAATTCTCACTATGAATTGTGCCTAAAACTCATAATGTGCTACTATACTCAAAGACTTATGATTTTTGCCTGGTGGACAATAAAACAAATCATAAAGCTTGCACAGAATTATAAATAAGAAGGGGCCCAATCCAGAAAGTAATATCATAAAGCATAGATTTCCAAACTTGGAACTCCAAACCCTATTGACCTAACATATTTACTTGAAGTACCTGGGATTTATGTATTGTTAAGTTAATATTTAATATATGTAACAGCTAATTTGCATGTTCAGAGTTCTCTGATGCTGGTTAACAATCACATGTAAAACAGGCAAACAAATAAAATATTAAATCTATTTGAATAAATCAGTGTTGTGATTTTTATTCCCCCCCAGGGTTTTAAATGAGGTATATCCAATTGATTTAATTCATGATTAGTTGCCCATTAACACTCAAACCCTTTGTAGTTCCCTCACGAACACCCAGTTTGGCTTTTTGTGGGCCTGTAAGTAAAAAAAAAAAGGAAATAATTGAAACAATGGCAAAAAAAAGCTCAGTTCACTTTCAAAAGATATACTGGTACCCCTAAATAGCACAAAGTACTACCTTAAGGTACTTAGTTTTACTTAAATTATATACTGGTACCTTGTGCATATTAGTACTGTTTGACAGGGTATCAGTGATAGCTTTTGTAGCGTTTCTTCTGAGAGTGTAATCTACTGTAGACTACAACACTCATCCAGTGCAGGCAATGGCCACTTACTGTATATTTTCTTACAATAAATAAAAAATCTTGTTTATTTTTTGGGGAGATAAAATCCAAGTCCACCTCCCCCCTATAAAACTAGATTCAAATGGACATATTGGAATGACAAAGAAAGAGCAGTACAGCAGTGTGACATATTCGGCTCGCTAGTGCATCGCAGAAAAACTAGAACATGCAGAGGGTCGTCTCCCGAAAATCCAGCACGCCCTCCTCTCTCTCTCTCTCTCTCTCTCTCTCTCTCTCTCTCTTCATACATCCAGTTATCTCTTACGCTGTTCCATCTATTCTCCCACATTCTTCCCTCTACCGCTTCCATCCAAATCCTAAAGTTCTGTCGCCATAGCAACAACTGTCGTCTGCAAAAATTACCCCAAAAATCTCTTTATATGCGTGCTGCTTGCTGCCCACCCTGCGCAGACTGTCTCTAGTGATGCTGTTTAGAGAGAATCAGCGATATTGAGAAATTAATTCAGAGAGAATTCGAAGGCGACAGCCTTTAAGTGCAGCAACAGACCAACACAATGACAGACACATGCAACCTCTCAGAACGGAGCGGAAAATACAAAGAAAGAATGAACAGGTATCACGATGGGGACCATTGCCATGGTAACAGAGAAACGAGTGAGTGTGAAAGCGGGGTAGGAAGGTAGAAAGAAGGGGGGGGAAGCATGTCGTCGCCATGGTAACTAAAGAGGAGGGTATCCTGAGAGAGACAGACAGGCTAAAAACACAAAAGACACATTAAGGAAGAGGGAAACCACATCTCTCGTTATCTTCTCTCTCTCTTTCTCTCGTTCCCTTCCTCTCGGCTCTCCAGTGCACCCACTCATTCAAGCAGAGCTGCTTCCATTTGCAAATCTAATGTGTATGTGTGCGCATAGAAAAGAGCAGTGATTGAGTGCGTGTGCATGTGTGTGCGGTGCATGTGAGCTTGAGAAACTGCAGAGGGACAGAGCATGTTTGTGTATGTCTGAAAAATTAAAGGAATAAAGCTGCTTTTTAGATCTCTTTCTGCTAAAATATTGTGTGTATGATTTATAATAATGCATATTCAGGTACAAAAGCAATTGTGATTTGCATGAATATGAATATGAATGTGAAAATATTATAATATAAAATATAATACTAATAAAATATAATAAATAAAAAATAAATTCATTTATATGAAAAAAAAATAAAGTAATTAAATCAACAAATGCATTTATGATTAAAATGCATTATTAAAGATTCTTTATTTTATTTGTTTATCTCGTCAATAAATAAATATTGTAATGTTGTAATTAAAAAGCAGCCTTTATATAAACTATGCAAAAAGATCTATGCAGAGATGTGAAAATAAATACAAAATATCAAAATGATAGATAGATAGACGTAGAAAGATAGATAGAATAGAAGAAAATAATACATCAATACATATATTATTTATGCTTTTATTAAGCTACATACAGTAAATAAATGAAAAAAATAAATGTTACATTTATTTAGCTCAAAACACACACATGCTGTATGTGAGACTTATACAGGGACATAAAAAAATTGCTTGTTACTGCAAAAATCTGTGACCCTGAAGATGATAAATGGTTTGGAGAATAGATGGATGGATGCCGTCATAGCACTAGAAAATATAGTCAGTAGTGTTTTAAGTTAGGATATCTTGACTCATTAGAGTTCCTGTAGCTCAAACTGTACAGGGGGTTCGATAAGAATGGGTTCAATCCCCAGGGAAAATGTATACAGTACCTCAAATACAATATAATTTGCTTTGGATATACATGTCTGCTCATCAATGTAAGTGTATTAACAACCAGTACGTCAAAAGAAGAACAACATGCGATACTCTCAAAACCAGCTGTTGACTTTGTCAGCACAAAATCCTGGCTTCCCATGATGGCCAGAGCTGTTGTGAGAACAATGTACTTATTTTACAAGTTAGTTTGTGCCGTGTAATCCTTCACTGTCATTTGAAGCACTCTGGGAATCCTTCAGCCTAATGCCAAAGGATCTGGACCGCTGCCCTAGAGGTTGCAAGTTCAGTTACAAATAGAGATGACCCAATCACTGTGATTAATCCGACTCTATCTTTTCTGCCCTGGAGTTACAAACATAACACCGAGCTGCTGTGGGAGGGTTACATGTACTGTAAATCACTTTAGACAATTAACTTTCCAACAGAAAAAATATATAAAGCTATATAAAAATATACAGATATACAGGAAATGTATAAACTATGCCTGAATCAAATAATTGGGACTAAAAGTTATTAATGGACCCAGCTGCACAGTTAGAGACAACTCTTATGAAATATTGAAAATACTCACCCTAATATCCTTTCAAATCTGTTTGTTTTTTTTTGTGCACAAAAATAGTGTCATAGCTTGATGTCACTGGACTGTTTTACTGATGTCCTTACTGCCTTTTCGGGTCTTGAACATGTCAGTTACATTGGTGTCAATAAAGAGAAATCTCTCTGATTTTATCAAAAAGATCTTAATTTGAGTTGAAAGATTATTGAAGGTCCTATAGTAGGCCTATAAATGACAGAATCTTCATTTTTGGTTGAACTATGCCTTTGAATGTAAAAAATCCCCACTGTGTTGCATGAAAAGGTCAATTAGCAGCGAATCTACTCCAAATAAAAGAAAGACATTTTTAACGTAACAATATAAGACTGAATATACTATAAGTAAAGAATGATGTGTCTTGTAAAAATATTATTCCTGTGAAATGTTGGAATTGGGTCATGAATCACTGGAATACTTTTGGGACTTTTACATTATGATTTTGTATTTATGTATGATGATTATGATGACATTAGTAAAAGCTCATTATAAAGAATGTGCAGAACCAGAACAAAAGAAGCACATGTTTGCTATTTTAGTTTGTTTTTAGGGAAAACCGCATTGCCAGGTTAGATTTCATCTCCGTATGTCATGTTTTACTATGGTCCGCAGTCTTGTGCATGAAAGGTGCTTTGTGTTCTAGCAGCTATTTGATTGGGCGATGGTGACGAAGGTCAGCTTCTGATTGGCTGAGGTATTTTGTTCCGTCCACTTAGCTCTTGTCCCTCCCTGAGATGGTTCTCACCTCGTTTACTCTTTTTTCTCTTCCTCTCCCTCCCAACCTATAACGTCTCATATATTTCTGTAAGTTTCTGCCAGTCGCTTTGTGAGTTGCTATGGTTACCAGGTCTCTCGCATTCCCCCACTTCACCCCATTCCCTCCCTCTCTGCCTCTGCTTCCAGGGTTGCTATAGTAACAGATTTATTTAAAAAAGAGACAGCGCAAAAAAAAAAAAAAAAAAATCCCCCTTCATGCCTCATGTTCTCCTCCTCAGTGGTAACTGCAGCGCTCTCACACATATACATTCACATATGCTGACAACAAAGCATCACTAATGACATCATCAGAGACAATACTACAATGAGTATTGTAAGTATATTTCAGATCTAGTGCAAATATAGTTTTCATTCAAGTTCATTTTCATGCACATCTGTTATATTAATTAAGGCCAATTAGCTGTTAAAGGCCAGTGTTGAGACTTTGTGCACCAAGAGCACATGCTGTAGGAGTGCAATTCAGAATCTATGTTGCATCAGTTTCAGGCTCATACATATATAAGGGAAACCAGGGCAAGTGACTTTCTTACATAAACGTGGTTTTAAAAATGTGCATCCTTTTCACTTAATTAAGAGAAAAAAAACAAACAAACAAACAAAACACAAAAAAACACATGCACCTTTTGTGAACCATAATTTTATGATAAATGGGTTGTGTTGTCAATGGAAGCTGCTATTTATTAAAAAATATTAGATAAAGCCAACAAATATATATTTGTATTTAAAATGCATGTGATATCTTACTTTTTTTGTTTGTTTGTTAAAAATTGTGAAGCAAAAAATATGGAATATTACAATACATAATCTTGGTCTTGGTCTATCAAAATTATTTTTTTGTTTTATTTTAGCATCAGTGTGATACTATTGAGTATATATATATTTAACATTAGTCCTTAAATTTGTGTTTTCATTTTAGTTAAAGTAATTTCAGCAGTTTTATTGTGTGTTTTTGTAATTTTTAGTAATTTTAATATTTTATTATTCTTTTATTAAATGTCTAGTTTTAATTTCCGTTTTAGTTATTTACCCGATTAATTACAAAGCTAAATGCAAATGAGAAATAACACTGTATAGCTGAAATAAATGTAAAGCTGAACTGAAGGTTTTTTTGTTTTTTTTTGGTAAAAAGATTTTTTTCCTTTTTTTAAATTATTAACAATTAGTAATTAACAAAAAATAACCAATATTTCTTCACCTTTGTTATAATGCTAGTTAATAAAAATACAACTATTTATATAATTTCATTTATTTTATTCAAATAAATGACATAAATAACAACTGTTACCCTTTCAGTCGAATCACTTCGACTTTGCATATGGGATCTCGCATGAGAGACCGATTGTCTTCGAGTCATTTGGAAAAGGCCAATGAAAATTGGCGTGCAATAATCACAGCCAGGTGCATATCATCACAGTGTGAGTATAAGAGGGCACGGCTGGATTGCACACGCAGCTTTTTGCTTTCGGAGCCTCATCTGATGACATCGAGTCTGCTGGAAGAGAATCTTCGCAAACCTTCTAGAGTTCCTGTCTGAGTTCATGCTCTCTCATCGTTGCAGCTTTTGGAAGATCATCTGGGCAGCTGTCAACGGACCCGCAAGACTGGTAGCCTTTTTCAAGGCTTAAAGAGCGCCAGTCTTTTGCTCGCCAGTATGAGACCTCGCCCACTGAGTGCACGCTGTGCCGCGAGAGGTCTCCGCTGGGCATCCGGGCGTCAAAAAAGAGCAATTTCCTTGCGGTCATATAGTAGTTCTCCGGAAGGTCTATGCGACCGTGCGTTTCTGAGTGTGGGAGTTTCCTCACATCCTCAAACGGGCACGATCGCTGTCTCAAATGCTTGGGCTGGGAGCATGCCGAGGCAGCCCTCGTGGATGATTCATGTGTCCACTGCAGGCCCATGACCATCGCCTCTTTAAGATCCCGCCTCTCGTTTGCGCCTCTTGGCAATGTGAGCCGTAAAGGTTTAACATCTGCCACTGTGAAGCGCCTGGGCGATCTCAAGGTGAGTGTGCAGAACGCTTCGCGAAGCAGGGCTTCGCAGCCGTCTGCCAGCGCCAGTGGTCCCACCGTGGGACCCTGGGACGACGGTACCCAAATTGTTAAAAAAGAGCAAATTTTCACCCCTCTGGGCCCAGTGCCCCGGGGAACCCATCTAACCATTATCCTTAGATGCGGACCCGGAGCCCTGGATCGCCAGGGCGGAGATCGGTGGGGTCGATTTGCCCCCAGGACAAACCTCTTGGGGACAGTCCTCCCCAGAGTCTCCTGCCAGGCTGCCCCACTGCGGACACGGTGGTCACCGCACCCATGATATCCCTAGCACAGTGGTTGATACGGTCGGTACACCCCAGCTTTGCGGAGGAATCCTGTTTTCTTGTGTTCACTCCGAGACAAATGCAGCTGTTCCTCGTGCGGACATTGCTATCCTACTGGCGAATGTAGCAATGAAGCCTGCTTCTCCTGCCGAGTTGAGGTCGGAGCTTCACAGCCCGGTGAGTCCTGAACCAGTCTCTTCTCAGGCTGCTGTTCAGAGCGTTCACTCCGTCCCTCAGACTCCAGGTCGGGTTGGCAGAGGTTGTCACACCTCGTTTCTGCCTCGCCTCAGGCTCCTTCAGCGGTCTGGGCTCGAGGCTAGAGCGTGTATGTACTGCGTTCTCCTGTCTCTTCTAGTCTTTACCAGACTCACAGAGGAATCTGTGTCTGCCCAATGGCAGATGAACGTTCACATTCAACACAGGCGCCCGGTGCTTCGGTACCTCAGCCAGATAGGTCTTCAGGTCAGTCGTGAAAAGAGCAAACTCTGTCCGCAGAGGATCTTTTTTCTCGACACTGAACTTGATCGTGACTGCCCGCCTCGCGGGGGAGAGTGCGCAGGCCGTGTTGACATGTCTGAACCCTTTCAGACGCAAGGCGGTTCCTCTAAATTCTTTTTAGAGGCTCCTGAGACATATGGCAGCCTCAGCAGCAGTGACGCTGCTGGAGCTTTTCCATATGACCCCGCCTCAGCACAGGTTTTCCGATCGGTTCATGAGATGGGCATCGCACCATGGCACACTCCGGATCGGCGTTTTCCCGCAGTGTTGCCACCTTTTCAACCCATGATTAGGCTCCTTTCAGGCAGCAGGGCCTCTAGGTTAAGAGTTCCGGCATTTCGGTGTGCACACGAATGCCTTCATGGGTTTGGGTGCTGCATGCTAGGGTCAGATTGCTGCCGTCGCGTTCATCGTCCACCAGGTTGGTCGACGCCTCAGCTTGCTACCTCCATCCGCTCCTGTGGAGTCAGACGTTGCGGTATTCGCTGCACATTGTTCAGATTCCAGGCAAACGCCTTCTTTGGTAAGCCACCCTAGAGAACGACGACTCCAACCCCCAGGTAGTCCTTCTGAGCTGGAGCCACCTCGGCGAGGCCAAGATACGCTTCTTTGCCTTCCTCGGGGCCTCCCTTTGCCACCTGCTTCACTCCCTGACCGAGGTGCCCCTCGACAGGAACACGCTACGCCTTCTTCCCAGTGAGCCTCGTTGCACAGAACCTGTGCAAGTTCAAGGAGGTCGAGGAGCAGGTTCACAGGAGAACATCCTCCAGAACGTGAGTTCCCAACCTCATGCTCCTCGTGGCAGTCCCTCCTTAGAAAACCAACCCTACGGAGAGACCCTCTCCCTCAGGGGGTGGGCACAATCTGGCACCCGTGGCATGTCCGCTGGAACTCGCACATTTAGTTCCTGGACGGAGATGGGGTCTGTTCGTCGACTGGTGCTCCTCACGTCAAGAGGACCCTCAGAGATGTACAATTGCAGTTGTGCTTGCCTTCCTGCAGGAGAAGTTGGAGCGCAGGCTGTCCCCTTTAACTATTAAGGTATATGTTGCTACCATAGCGGAATACCATGATGCAGTGGACGGCCAGTCCCTAGGTAAGCACCAACTCATCGTTAGGTTCCTTCGAGGTGCGCGTCGGGTTAATCCCCCGAGACCGCCCTCAGTACCCACTTGGGACCTTGTCGTCGCCCTAACTGGCCAGCGGCAAGCTCCTTTTGAGCCCTTAGCATCAGTCGAGATAAAATATCTGTCATTAAAGACAGCACTCCTGATTGCTT
>JAUCNO010000663.1:1354156-1381088 GCA_032353835.1 Enteromius viviparus | reverse complement strand
GAAAAATACAACATACAATCCGGGAGGCTGGAAGTGCAGCCCCAAAGTTCAGTCAGCACTTCCAGCTGGTTGTGACATTAGTGCTTTACCATTCACACCATGACTAATTACAAAGTAATGTACTGTACCCTTTAATAACCGTTTACAATATATTATACATAAAGGCTTTAAATAAAGTAACTAATGCTAACAAACAGAACCTTTTTGTAACATTTTTTATATTTGATTTTATTGCAGTTAACATTTTTTTTAAGTGACCATTTTTATGGCTGTAGATTTAAATCAGACACTTTAACATTCTGAAAAAAAAATACTAAACCAGTGAAAAATTTTTAATTGTAGTTGTGACACAAAACCATATAGTTACCAGTGAGAACTTGCCCTAATCTTTTACATTTTTACATTTTTTACACTTTTACAAGCTATCATTGTACATCTGTTGTGTGCTTTACAAAAACCTTTCGAATAATACCATTACAAGATGTTCTCATGGTTACAGTTTAAAAATAGGTTCAAATGTGTGCCTTTGCATATACACCTGTATTCACGGTCTCCTCCTGTATCCACAAAGTCTCATTCTTGTCCAAACGTGCACGTATGTCTTCACACCTGTGCCCCAGTTATTCATCTAACAAAATTACTGCTGCCTACCAGTAACCCACTGGAGAGATCTCTAGCCCAGACAGATCTGGGACTGATATTTCTTCTACACAAGCATCGGCTTCTCATATAAATAAGATGTTCCCTGACCATCATCTCTGCACTGAAATTAACGACTGTCTGCTCCTGGATTAAACACATGCAAGTTTATACCCATCCAGGCACAAATGACTATATATAAACAATTATTGCAAGTGTGGCAAGCAACATGGCACTAATAATAATATACTATCCAAAGCTAGCGGCTCTTTATAAATAGAAATCCAGGCATTTGGAAACGACATTCCATCAGTTGTTACAGGAAAACACTGCTAATGCCGTTTGGTCCACCTGCCAAGTACATGTAATGCTCACTAGTTTCCCAAGTAATTAAATAGACTTGCGTAGCTAAAAATATCAACTGCAATGCATCAATGTTTCTCTTGCTGTCTCACATTGGTGTAAGAGTCATCCAAAATAAATATTCATCTACTGCCTAATTATAAAGAGCATGGAAACGTTATTGTAGATTTGTGTCGTCTAGATGCTGTTAGACTGGAATGCCACTGACTTATAAATGTTAATCAAACTTTATTCTCTGAAATAGAGTTGTAACATCAGGCATCAACCATTTAAAACATTTATACAAGTTCATACAAGGAAGTGTTATTTTATTAGCTTTTATTAAGATTTTGAATTTGCTTTTATTTTTATAATTTCTTTTTTCTTTTAATTGTGTATTATTATTATTTTTATTATTATTTTTTCATTTTTTGTTGCCATTAATTATTATTATGGTTATTATGATATGATGATCATTATTATATTACAAATGTGTGTATAATTTTTATTAATTTGTATTATATATTTTTTGGTTAAGTACATCAAGACAAACAAAATGAAAACTAAGTAAAAAATAATGTAATAAAAAATTAGAATTTTGTATTTAGTATTTAATTTAATTTAATTACATTTTTTTTTATATCAGATTCGTACAAATTTGGGGAAATTAAATAATAAATGAAATGCAATAAAAGCAGAATATTTATAACCATTAGTGTGATATCATGTTATTATAATTCCAAAGAGATAGTTCGCCCAATTGAAAAAATAAAGAAAGAAATAAAAATGAAAAAAAGAATGGGTAACTAAACAGATGCTGAACCCTACCCATATTCTTCACAATATATTATTTTGTGTTCAGCATAAGAAAGAAACTCATACAGGTTTGAAGCTTGAGGGTGAGCAAATGATGACAGAATTTAGATTTTTGGGTTAACTAATAATTTGGGTTAACCTTTTAACTTTCCCATTTTATGTAATTATAATTTAGCTGCAAAGCATACTGGGTAATGGGCATCACTACTGCATGTTGCTTGATGATTTGAAATGTATGTCTTCCACGACACTGTATTCATCGTCTCCTTAAAAAGTCATTAATTTAAGCTGAAGAAAACAATGTGTTGGTAGGCTTGTTGACTTTCTCTCACGATCAGATTCCTCAGACTTTTAACTGCATATCTTTTTCGTTCTCTCTGTATGATGGATTTGAGTGACAGAAATCTACCCGCTCTGATTGTGTTTGTCAAATATGCAAATCACACACTTTCCACAAACACAAGCACTGCCGCACAACACTGCAGCAGTCATTGCATGTTTTAAGGCAATTTGGATAATATATGGAAGTAATAATGGATGAAATGAAGGTGAAACTCGACTGAAGTTCATTACAGGTGTAGATCCACCCCCTGATGACCTTTAGATGCTTCATAAAAAGAGAAAGGAACACATAAAGGGCCATTAATAAACCTTAGTAAAGTACTTATTTATACTGGATATGTTGGATATGTACAGTATTATTGTTGGAACTGTATTCACATACTGTACAGTACATTCAATTAAATTCAGCAAATTACAACAGTTTCATTTTTTATTTTGTTGCAAAATGTAAATATATTATTATTATACTTTATATTATTGCTCATAATACAAAGCTGGTTTTATATATATTTTATATTATATTATATATTTAAGAGTTCAAATGCAAAAGACTGTAAGTACGTCTGACATTTTTCTTTAAAATTAAAATGGAAAACATGCCATCATCTCATTTTTGACCATGGCTTTTGCATCTGAACTCTTCACATATATATATATATATATATATATATCTCCACATACATAGCATCTTCATCTTCATAGCATGCTTCTATCATTGTAAAATGCTAAGGCTTGAAGATGTTGCGATATAAATTTATTCAAAGCTGCTTTGAAGTAATATGTATTTTGAAATAAAAAAAAAAGAATAATAAAAAATCTATTTCATTAGTGAATAGATAGAGTTATGTGTGTGTGTGTGTGTGTGTAGGTAAACTGTAACATCATTCCTATGAAATTTGGATTTGGAAAAAGGGATTCATGAACGATCTAGAAAGTTCAGTCTGCTGTTTCTTGAATAAAACCAAATGTTTTCCCATCACAGCACATCAGAAGCAACAAATAATGTCAAAGATGTAAAAAGGTCAGCGTTTTTCTTCTGTACAGTGTGGTCATGTGGTCACAGTGCGTTTACACAAGGGCTCTCTGGATCACACCAGGAATGTTAAACACATGATACTGCAGACTAATTAAAAAATAACATAATTTTCTCGTCTGTCCTCCCTCAGCCTTTTCTTTCCCTCCCTTTGCATTCCTTCCCTTGACAGATTGAGCCGGGCCTGTCTCCTTATCTCTCCATCATGCTATCCCTCCATCACAACATGTCTGTGTCACTCGGTGCTCTCACTCTCAATCAATCCATCACTCTCCCTCTCTCTTTCTCTCCTCTGAATCCCTCCTTCAGAGAAAGTTGCTGACACTTCCTGCAAACAGGTCTCACCTCCCTCAATCTCTTTCTTTCATCACCTCTCTCTCTCTATACCACCATCTTCACATGAAAATCTGCTAACAAGTATCAGATCTGAGAGAACGCACTCTCTGATCTTCACCTACACATCCACAGATATTTGCAGACACACCGGTTGAAGTAAGAAGCACAAAATGGCTGTGTTATTATTATCTCTAATGTTCTGTTGAGACTGAATTTGCTGTCTTTGTATTTGGCCCCTGGGGACCCTAGTGATCTATGTCTAACAGCGATTTCAAAATTAATCTTGTTTCCCTTCAAATTGTATATGTTCTTCTGATAGTAAGGTAATGGAAGGTAACATGACAACTTAACATTTTTTAAAATTAGCCAGCATATGTCATAAATTGTGAAATACATAAAACAAAAGACAAAACGGCAACCGAATAAAAAAACAGCACTGAAAGAATTCTATATACAGTAGATCATATAATATAATATAGAAAGCATTATATTTTTTTTACTTAATTTTTATTTACTATATTACTTAATTAGGCTATTAGAAAAGTGTTCCTGAAGGGAATTTTGGGAATGCCCCTTTCTCCATACTCTATAAAGCAATATTTTACACTTAGCCTAATGACATATTATTTTTACAATATCTATTTCTCCCCCATAATTCATAAGGCAATTTCTAACATTCACTTCCAATAACACATTTTAAAATATTTTACTAGCATTACGTCTATACACTTATAACGTGTAAAATAAGTATTTAAATGCATATATATTAAAAAAACATAAGGTTATTTTTACCATATATACATTAATATGTTTAAACCAATTTATATATATTTTATAATATATATAATAATTATATATAATATTTTTTTTATTATGATATGATGTTTTATGGTGTTTTATTGTGTTAGTTAGATAGTTGTTGTTGTTTGTTTTTTACCTAATCAGAATAACCCAACTACTGTTTGATTGAGATTCACAATGAAAACACCTGCTTAGTTATATTCTTAGATATTAACTCTTCATATACATAAGGCCTACAGATATAAAGAAAACTATAGGCTATATGCATACA
Source organism: Enteromius viviparus (assembly GCA_032353835.1). Classification (NCBI taxonomy): domain Eukaryota; kingdom Metazoa; phylum Chordata; class Actinopteri; order Cypriniformes; family Cyprinidae; genus Enteromius; species Enteromius viviparus. The sequence goes on along the minus strand of JAUCNO010000663.1, from coordinate 1,376,508 downwards.
CACACAATTTTACAGCAACACGGTTTTTTTTTCAATCATTCTTGGCGGCAAAGTGAAGCCCACCTTTCATTCATATTCACTTCACTTCACATTCACTTTTGCACTTTACACTACAGTCACGTTCGTCCGCGGACCTCATCTATAGCCGTGGTTTCTTCCCGGTCGAACACCGCCGTCACCGCTGATGCGTCCCGCGGATAACGGTTTTCCACTGCACCGTCACGCGCACGCGAGCAAGACGGGAGGGCACGAGACCCTGAACTACAAAGCGCGAGGTGCACGGAGGCGACATAATCCTGCAAGCTGCCATTAATAACAGCCATAAAAAGGAAATATAATGACATTACACAATAAAATTGTAACTGCTCTTTAAAAAAAAAAAATCAGCGTTTAAAATAATTTTAACACAAACGTATAAGGTCGCTCGAGGGTGATACTGTCCAAAACCTACCTAACGTTACTATTTAAAAAACATGACACGAGATCATACAACAAAGCGCTATTTAACCTATAGCGTTACCATAGTAACAAAGTTAAAACACCTTCCGCTGTGACAGAGAGACAGAGTAATTTGGCTCCTTGTGAAGGTTGCTCGTGTCTTACCTCTGTGAACACTGATGGCCAAAGTTAAAATCCAGAGGCAAGTCATGCTGAAGCCCATCTGCGCCTCTGTCACTCAAAAAACACACCATCAATTCATCTTCTTCACGCTGGACTGAGAAACCCCGCGAACCGGTGCTGCTAATGTCATTCGGTCTGCGTTCATTCATTCAGCGCGTGATTCTTTTCTCCTCAGCAGAGGCGGGCGAGATGTGCGCTGGAAAATCTCTTTCTTCCAGCAAATCTCAGTTTTTGATTGTTGAGGAGAGACGCAGCGCTCTGAGAACACCGGAGGAATCGCTCGGTACTGCGCCGATGGAGCTCTCTCTCTCTTTCTCTCTCTCTCTCTCTTGTCCTTACACGCTGTTCAATGTCACTGCTCGGCAGATCATATACACACATGCGGATATAAAATATCTTCACCTTTTAAAATTCAATTGTTCAATCAGATGACCATGATTATTCAAATAAGAAGCAGTTGAGAATTAACATCCCTGTTATCATGCATGTATACGGAAGACCGGGGTTAGTTGTCACAAGGGCTACAGTCGTCCAATTGCAAGTGACTGCTTTCTCTAACAGGTTAATTTGGTTCACATGTGTCATAATTTGTATTCTTTTTTTTACACTCTTATTTAAAATGACAAATACAAGATTTTAAAAAAGCAATTGAGTAAGGTAATGGCCTATAATAAAACCATCATATTCTGGGAGATTTTATTAAAAGGCTTTGAAGGTAAAAATGCTCTCACAAAAAAAAAAATTCCACGTTAGCAGGTTGGGGTCTGTGTGCATGCACACACCTGTCTTTTAGCCTGTGTTATGGCCACACCTCGACTGCTTTTTTTTCTTTTTTTCTAATGCATTCACTAATTTTTGTTTCGTGAATGGATTTTCATAATTTCATAATCATCTATGGTTATTTTGTTTTTCTTTTAACTACAGGTGATTAAGCTGTAGATTTATTAGGATAGGCTACATTTAATATCTTGTGTATTCTCGAATTATTAGCAGTAAACAGCATGTGACAACATGCCCCATATTCCTGTAACAGTGAAAATATGCAAGTTTTTTAAAGTCAAGAGTTTGAAATGTATGCCAATAATTATTAGAATATATAATATTATTAGAAATATATTCAATGCATATATTATGTATTTTAAAGAGTATTTGTGTGTGTGTGTAACCAGCAGGTGACGTTATATATTTATATATACAGTATATGTATGATTTTTAATGCATGTCAATTTAGAATTTATTTTAAAAAAATGTAGGGCCAGACTAGGATTCTTTAGGATTAAAACATCAATAATTATAATGACAATAATAACCACTGAAATTAGGTTACCCCAAATGTATATTTATTTTGAAGTTAACAAGGGATCTCTTTTTGTAACAAAAAGCAAATACTGTCTAATCAGACCATCAAACAAACAGAACCCACAATGATGATGATCTCAGAGTTCAGTCCCGTTCAGATGACATCATCGGCCATAATACAAATCAACATACATGACAAAATAGCTCCACATGATATGAATATTGAAAAGGAAGACTCATCATTAAAAAAAAGAATCTAACATAATTCCATTAACAGAATGTAACAATACTTTTAGTGTTTCCTGCATCTGTTTGGTGGGAAAATCTTTCACGCATGTAAACACAGACACATGCAATAAATGTGTGCCGGTGTCTGTGTTCAGTTGAGTGTAGACTGTTCAAGGCAACACTAAGCACATCAAATCATAAAAAATGGCAGATTATCAAACAAAACAAAAGTCATGGAAACTATAATCTACACCTTGCAATCTAAGACATTTAGTCATCATAAAAATGATTAAAAAAAGGAACATAAAATTACAAACAACAGTATGCACATCTACAGCAGACTTACAGTAAACATAATTTAAAATTAAGCACTGAGTGGATTGATAGCTAACTGGAAGTTCTACTGCTTGTACAGGACAGAGAAAGAAAGAGAGAAAGAAAGAGAGAAAGAGAGAGAAATGAAAATGAGTGGTAAATGTAATGTATTGTCGCCATCTTGTGGCAGTCGATCGTAACTGCTTTTCTCGCAAACTCATTGTCTATTGGCATTACTGAGGTATGTGGAGGGAGTCTGAAGGTAGAGGACGGCTTTTGGTTGTAATCGGTCAGTTGCCACTTAGTTTTGACCTACATACGCATTAAATAAATGACCCTGTCATCCCACGTGAACAAAAACACTGCCTAAACTTCCATATACCTGTCAGATGTTATTTAAGATTCCCTTTTATTGGGGCCAAATGACATTGTATCATTGAAACGTGCATTTCTTGCAAATCTGCTTTGAAACAAGTTCTGCTGTGAAAAGCGGTAGACAAATAAAGTTTAACTGAATTAAACTGAAAATTTAAAACTGATGTTTTATTCAGAATTGCAATGTTTATTTTTTTTAGTTTAACACTTTTAAATAAATAACCACACGCCTCCTTTTTTCAAGTTTTGCTAGGTCAGAAAAGAAATCTTCAGAGGTTTAATTGTACCCAAATAACGTTTGGCGATGGGTAACTGAAAAATGTCACAAGCCAGATTCAAACATGCATTACTTACATGGGTACTATAACAGTTATAACCCTCTCCTCTAGGTAAGTAGCTAAAAGGAATTAGTGATATAGAAATGCCAAGCATTGGTTACCAGATCTGCAATGCATTGGGAAAAAATCAGCTGGATACATGGCGAAGTAGTATTCCTGAATAAATGCAAGCAGAACACAATAAAAGTAAAATGTGTAATTTCTGAGCCAACAAACTAAATCAGACTGCATGCCACTGGCTGGGACAAAGATACATGTTAAGAGGATGCTCAAAAAACAGAGCAGTGTTTTGATCAATCAACTTATAAATGCTTATTTACAGTCTATTCACATTAAGGATTTTAGCATGCAAAAAATTACACACATCACCTTTAACAAGCCAGATTTAGTCAGTTTATTAAATAAAAGCGCCTCAGTTGATTGCATGATGCAACCAGCTAAACCCCCAAACTCCCTTCAAATGTCACCATGGTCTGTGGTTATGATGATGGTGTAAGTCTAGATATAATCTAGCTTTATGACTGTAAGAGAAAGAGAAGAAAAGACCAGAAAGAGGTGAGAAAGAAAGTGGAACATGATTAGTGAGAGAAAGAGAGAAAAAGAGAGCAGTAGTTTGTGTTACCCTGCTTTTTCTGAGAGTCCCGCCACTGAAGAACAGAGAAGATTCATTCCTGAAGGTGGCGTGAGTGAGCGAATCACTGATATCGCTTGATACAATGACACATCAGTGCACAATGTAATGCATTTAGATTAAGGACCTCATAATAATAATAATAATAATAATAATAATCTTCCCAGGTTGATGAAATGACACTAGACTGTTGCACCGTTAACACCAGAAATCAAACTCAAAGAGAAAGTAATTCATACAAATATTACTTTTTCATAAAGTAGTTTTTCATAACACCATGTTTTTTTCTATAGTCCAGATATTTGTTTTTTTATCAACTCTGCATTTCCACGCATGTAAGAAAACCAGGCAGGCTCAGAGTATATACTGCAATATCAGACAGTGAGGTTAGAGAGAGAGATAGAGAGAGATGGAAGATATATTTACAGCACACTGAGTAAAAATGATGCTATATAATCATATATATATGTATTTATAAATTTATATCGGGGGTCCAACATTATGGTTGCTGTTTTTGCCTGGTTATTCTGTTTGTTTGTGTGTGTGTGTGTGCAACACTGAGGTGATGTATATGAATGTGTGTGTGTGTGAGTATCTGTCAGTGATATTGCAGGGTTGCATGGCTTAAATTCAGTTTTAAGAATTTAAGACACTTTATGTTTGCATGCGTGCCTGTTATGAGTCTGTGTCTTTCGATGGTTTTGAGAGCAGACCGTGTTTCCCGAAAGTTCATGCATGCACATATCACTGTGCAACATGTGCCAGAGTACATCTGGACCGTTTGAAAGGAATCATGGGAGAGGAGGAAAGTGTGGTCACTGTCATATTGCCTCTTTTTATTGTTTGTCTCATCATGTGTGTTTGCTCGTGTGTCATTATGTTAATGGAGAAATAGTGTGTGTGTGTGTAAATGAGCCTACGCGCCAGTGCGTAACTCTCACTTCCCTGTCCTGTTTGTCGAAGCTTATTTGAGGTCCTTTAGTTCGAACAGGTCAACACTTGATTTTTTTTTTCCTCATGTATTTCCTCTCTCTCTGCCATCCCCACTTTTTCCCGTCAGGCTGAGTGAACTGAAGCGTGTGAAGGAAGAGGGAGCGGAGGGATGGATCTCTAGATGAAGTACTCTTTCTTGTCATCCACCCCAGAGTGGCCACCCTCAGCGTTAATGATGGCCGTGTCTGCATCAGGAGCATCATCAGAACCTTTCGCTTCATGAGTCAGGTATGTTCCTGAGAGAGAGACAGAGAGAGAGAAACCACAGCTGATATCTTCATATCTTCAGTCATTTGTAATTAGTTTATTTTATATTAATGCACATTTTTTTTTAACTTTAATTATTACATCATTTTATATTTTAATGATGAAGACTGGGAGTAATGGGATCAAAGGAATAAATGACAAGATATTAAATTAGAAAGCAGTTTGTTTATATGAATAATATTATTATACAATAGTATTTCACAATATTTTTACAGTATTTTAAATGTAGCCATATTGGAGATATGTATACAAGCCCATTTACGCCACTGAAAAAAATCTGATTAGTCTGAAAATCTGAAAAATCCCAAATCTGATTTGTTTTGCTCGCAATTGCAAGTTTACATTTCACTACTTATTTTCGTAGAATTGTAAGGTTGTAAAATCAGAATGTGATAAAACCGTGGAATTCTGATCAATAAACTCACAATTGCTAGATATAAAGTCAGAATTGCCTGATATAAATTCACCATTGCAAGTTGTAAAGTTAAAATTGAAAAATATAGTCGCAATTCTAACAGTTTTTTCCCCCTGAAACCTGGACTTTATAAATCACAATTGCAAATTTATAGTCAGAATTGTGAGATAAAAAGTCATAATAACCTTTTTCATTATTTTATTCACTGACCGAAACAGGTTTCTACACATAAGAGAATAAAATAAACATATAAATAAAATAAACTACTTCTAACTTAAAGTTTTCTCTTTAGCTTAATTAACTTTAAAGGTATCGTTCACCCAAAAATGAAAATTTTGTCATCATTTACTCTCCCTCAAGTTGTTGCAAAATGTGTGAGCTTCTTTCTTCTGTTGACGACAAAGGAAGATAGTTTAAAGAATGTTTGAAGCATAAAATTGCTGGAAGCCACTGACGTCCACAGTACTGAAAACAAACACTATGGCAGTCAATACCAGCAACTGTTACCAACATTCTTCAAAATATCTTCTTTTCTGTTTAGCAGAAGAAAGGAATTCATACACAATACGAGAATTACATTTTGGATGAACTGGCTTAAACAAAGTAATATATTAGGCAGTTTCTACACATCAAGATCTAGTATTTTCACATTCCTGCTTTTTTTCTCACCCTTTTCACTAGACCTAACCGACTGCGTACATACAGTATGATCTTTCAGTGCACAGCTGCATTAAATTCTTGTGCAGCATTTTTTCCCTGGCGTTGAAACAAGGCTGTTTTCACCAGATGTATAGTTTCTGACAGCTTTTCTTGAGCTGTACGCTGTAAGTCACAGATAGATACAGAGGGAAAGCTGCAGCACAGCTGTGATGATCTGTTTACAGTGTCCCTCTGTGATGTGATACAGTCTGTCAGTCTTTGTCAATTGCTGCTTGCACTCTGCAAGATACAGTAGCTGTTTTTAAGGGTCCATAAAATGGGACAGAATTACTCTGGCATTTCTGAAATAAAAGAAACTGATGTACTACTGTATGTAGACATCAAGATTTCAGAACTCCTTCCCCAGGCCCCCTAGTCCACTAAACTATAAAAACAGCTTATTCTGTTTGTTATAGTGACAGAATTACCAGTACAGTACCTGCATTAAGGTGTGACATACAAGTATTGTATACAGTACTTATACATATATAATTAATGCATTCTACTTTTTTATGACGAAAATAAACAGTCTTGTTGTTTTTGTAGGCTGGGTAAAAGAATAAACAGAAAGTGCAACATTTTGTCAACACTGTTACAATAGAGCATGCAATACTTTGTCCTGTGACTGTGATTCCAGTGTTGTTACATTTCTGCACGGAAAAGTAAGAAATGGGTAAGATACTTTTAAATGCACAAGTACCTTCAGTAATTATAACTTTCCGTAAAGCATAATGATGCAACTAAGGTTTACTAGTGGTAACACAATAATAAAACATGTTACTTTTAAAATGACCTATTATCAACACTACATCAGCACATTAACATATTACCACCTACACAGCCAGACATAAAAGTTCATTAGCTTATAAATAATTAAAAAATACAGTAGCAAATACAGTTCCAAATGCAGGAAAATTAATTGTGTAGAATATGATATTTTGTATAATAATAATAATAATAATAATAACTATTAGATACTGATCTTATGTTTACAGAGCACTGCATAAGCATTAAGTATGTGCCTATTCTTAGTTCTTTCAGCCTAGTTCATAAACTCAGCATTTTCATTTCATTTTTTCCCCCAGCCCATTTTTCTTGTGTTTTTTTCCTAGGTGCACGGTTGCAGTGAGACACATGGTTCATTTACAAGTATAATGTCCCAGTCAACAATGAGATTTTGAGTCAAGCGTCTAGAATGTTTGTTGATGCTTAAATTCAAGACAAAATCCATAAAAATTCATTTTTTAAAGAAAGCTGCTGATAGGGCAGAATGCTGCCAGACCCTCTGTCAGGAATTTGAACGCAGTCCCGGAAGGTTAGAAGCCCTCCAGACGCCCCAGGTGTGTGTGTGTGTGTGTGTGTGTATGTGAGATCTCTTTGTGTCTGATTAGGTCTGTGCATGTGTGTGAAAGGGAGCGGGGGATTTCTTTGTGTCTGATTAGGGTTGTGTGTGAGTGTGTGATACCTTTGTGTCTGATGAGGTATCTGCCAAGGACGATGAGGAGACAGAGCATGATGAAGACAATGACAGCAACTACTCCACCAATCACAGCATGGTCTACTCCTAAAGAGGGGGACATCGCTGTAGTGTCTGAGAAACGGACAGAGAGACGGGTAGAGGGTCAAAGCTGTACAGAGAGGACAATCAGAATGACAACAGATGTCTTAACAATACAGACCAGGCAAAGTCAGGGAAAACTTCAAGAGAGACTTCAGACTGAAAAACATACAATACTTATCCATCCCCACTTCATCTCCACAAACACAGGAGAGGTCATTCAGGTAACGCTGGAAATCCTCACAATCTGATTTTGATTCAGGGAATCACAATGAGATTACAAACAATGCGTTTTCTCTATAGTCAGGTTTCCATAATTGATTCGGCTATTTTCCTGTTTATCTCTAAAAAGCTGCTTTGACACAATCTGTATTGTATAAAGCGCTGTAGAAATAACGACTTGACTTGACCAAACAGTCCTCTAGGCAACGGCACAAAGCTGCACATATTTTGGAAATATAACAAAAGACTTAGTGCTTCGCTTCAGCCTTTTCCAAGTCCATGGAGGCTGCACAATAGATGGAAATGTGCAATGTGCAATGCGAAAAGTTATGCTCTCAGAATACTGCAATTTAAATGTGACATGAATCACTGATGGAAATTTGTGCTAAAACTTTTCAGGTTGATGCAAATTTTCGTCTGGTTTTGGGAAAAGTTTGCATTCCTGAATAAAAGTGAATCACGATTATTCACAACCACCTGCTCAGACAAAAATACAACGCCTCTGATAATACCGCACAAACAGCATTATTATTTCAGATTATATTACTATAAATTTAAAATCCTTTTTTCTCCCTTGTGAAAGCGTTACGATGCGTGAATCTTTTTTCCTCAGCCCTAATGCACAATAATGCTTATCTTAGGAAACAATTTGAAGCGATTTCTCCTCTTTAATAGGGCCCTTGACATTTTCAAGCAAACAAAACTAAAATATCTCACACAAGATGATAATCACAGCTTTTTCCCCATTGAAATATAGAGAAAAGCATGGGTCTTGTTTCCTGTTATTTCACATGCATTCTACCTTTCTAAGTTTGATGTCAGGTAATATGTTTTTTAAAGAAGTGTCTCATCAATGATGTGTTTGTTTGATCAAAAATACAATAAAGCAGTAATGTTATTTAGATTTTTATATTTTGAAAAATAATTTGTTCCTGTGATGCAAAGCTGAATTTTCAGCATCATAACTGCTGTCTTCAGTGTCACATGATCCATCAGAAATCATTCCAATATGATGATTTCATGCTCAAGAAACATTTATATTATTATTATCGATGCTGACAGTTGTATGGTTTAATATTTTTGCGGAAACTGTGATGCATTCTTTTTTATTCTTTGTTGAATATATATATATAAAAAAAAGCATTTATTTAAAACTAAAATCTTTTGCAGCGTTATGAATGTCTTTATTGTGACCTGTTGTGCATCCATGCTGAATAGTAATCATTTCAATAAAATAAAATCTTACGGACCTCTAACCTTTGAATGGTAGTAGTTCATTTCAAGTGTATTTGTAATGGACTGGCAAGTTACTACAATGTCATTTTCCATCTACCGGGAAGTCCCGCGAGCCGCTGACCTCTCTGTTTGAAAGGAAACACATGAATAATCAAAAGCAAGATTTCAGCGAAGAGTCTATCATAAGCTTCAGTGACTTTGCCTGGACTCAGAGAGCGTGAACGACATTCATCACTCCCACCCACAGCACGATCTCTGTCTCCTTCTCAAACAATACTCCATCAAAACAAGACAAGTTAACAGTCACCCTGACGCTTGCACGCTTCAGGAGAAGAAAAAAACAGGGAGCGATAGATGAGAGCAAAGAGGATGAAGGAGGACGAACAGAGTGAGTGCTGAGTGACACGACAAGAAGCCCTGAGAGCGACACAGAAAAAAAGGAAAAAGAAAGAAAGAGTGAAAGAGAAAAAGCACAGAAAGAGTACAGGAGAAAGTAGAAAGCACTGAACAGATAGCCTATGTCTCTTTTACAGGAGTCATCTCAGTTAAACAAGACTAAATTAATCCTTCAAATAACGGGAAATAATAAAATATTATAATACATCTATCATTTTCAGTGCTATAGGGCTAATTTAGGTATCACAACATTATAAAATATGGTATGACAACATTTATTTATAAATTAACTATACTTCAAAGTTCAGTGAATTTAGTTGATGTTATTTGAACTGAAGAATACACCAACAAAATCATACTCTAGACCCTTTTTGAAAATGGCTGTCCAGATACGTTCATGCAGACTCACTGATGTGCTACTGATGCTGATTTGCTTCCGATTCATTTCCCATTGCTGTTTTTCTCTGCAGAAATGAACTTTAGTGATAATTTTTTCATTGCATTAAATTGTGAATTAGTTTAGATAATAAAATGTTAATAAAGAACTGAATGAACAATTTTTTCACCACGTAACGCATTCTCGTTTCAAGTCGTTGGCTAGCTATAATGATAAAGAGCTGCTGTTAGTACTCATGGCAGAGAGAAGAGGGTGTTTGCAACCTTGTAGCCAGGAGAAGAAGAAAAAATCGTGGCCAACTTGAGTCATTTGCTTGTGAGTTAATAACAATATAACAATATATGAATTTTATGATGGCAAAATGAAAGGCTGGAAATAAACTTCTTTTATAAATTGCCCGGTTTTCTTGGCAATCTCCAAATATAACTTTGGAAGCATAATGCTGAAGATTAGCACCGAGGCAATCAATTTATTATGTGATAAACAGTTTGATTCAAGACGAAAATAGTTTATTCAGGCTATTAAGGCATGTCCTCCTTTGACTTCCATACAAATGGAACAGCCTCTGGCCCCCCGCTGGGATCCCACGGTGTTGCACATTTTTGAACAGAGATTGTAGTCCCCCCTGGGGCAGGGTCTCTGCATGATGCACTCATTTTGATGCTGCGAATGTACTGTGGTTTAAATTAGCACAATGTGGAAAAAGACCCACAAGGAGGGGACAGAATCGAACTTGCAACATGTAAAGTGATAGAAATCGGCCCCCCTTATCAGTCAGGCTCTGCAAATGACCAGATTGATAAAGGGGGAGGACGCATTTACAGTTTCAAACGATTCACTGCTGATGACTTAGTTTTCCTTGTTCCACCAGGCTACAGACGGCTGGATCTCCCTGTAGCAAAAAACTGAGTTGCATCAATAATATCTCATTCATTCCTCTAAGCGAGATTGTTTTCATATTGGCTGAAAATGCAGTTTTTTGCGTTGACCTAATTCAGTTCTTAGCTTTCAATGAACCAACAAATTTGCACTGATATTATTAGTTTTCCATGTAATATCAAGTATTTTTCCTTCATTACCAGCGTTCCTGCATCATTAACTATGTTCATAATGACAGCGTAATTCTACAATGCTGTAGCTAAAAAAAAAAAAAAACACACCCAGATACATCATAAATTGAGACTAACAGAAGAGAGATAGAAGGGGAACAGAGATTCATTCAAAGATCCCAAAAGAAAGACAGGACAATATTGAAAGGAAAAGAGAGAAAGTTAGAGAGAGAGGCGACAATACCTGCAGCGTTCACTCCGGCTTCTTCTCAAGAGGATGAGGGGATGAATGGATGGGTGGATGGATGGATGAGTGGATGGATGGATGGATGGATGAGGACCACATGAGTGGAAGCACGAGAAAAGGAACAAAGAGAAACGATGAAAAAATGTTTGCGCAAGCGTGACTGTGCATGCATCTGAGACAGCACACTCCCCCAAAAAAAAGTATCGCGGAAGAGTATTAAAGAGGATTTCACGTATCGAAAATAATGAAATAATTGAAGCGAATGTTTTCTGGAGGGAAGGTGTGGTGTCAGATATTGTGTTTCTGGATAATCGGAGGCTTTGCCGTGAGATGTGCCTGGTTAAATCCAGCATTACAGTCAAAGCCGACAGCAGATGCTGCTCAACATGCTTCTGTGATACTGTACTGGAGATCTCAATATACATCTCTATCTTTCTCACACGCACAAACACAACCTGCTCGATTATGAAGTGACACATTCAAGCTGTTCCTCCCAAACACCAGGGATGGGCATTTCAGGCGTTTTGTCTACACAGGTAAGCGAAAGATGAATCAAGCAAGTTCTCAAGTGCTTTGGAGGAGAGGGAGGGGTCTACACATCTGTTTTGTACGCTTTTAGACATAAATGACACGCATTAGAAGAAATCGTTCTAAGAATGGAAATTCTGTCACCATTTACTTACCCTCACGTTGTTTCAAACATGTATTTCTTCTGTGGAACAATAAAGTGTATATTTTTTTTAAAAAATCCTCTATGTGAATAAGAACTGAGGAGTTCCAAATCAGTAAACGTCATCAACAAATCATTTGGAATCTTTTTTTTTTTTACTAAATCGAACTAAAATATCCAACTCAAAAGAAGACTTGATTCATCCTGTAAATGGAACAGTCTTCTCTCTCTTGAAGAAAAGCTATGTTGTATTCTCAATAAATAGTGATCACACAGCTTAGATAGATGTAGTCAGTTTTTGTTACAGAGCTTGACAGCCGCACTTCTCATTCACATTTCATATATACACCTAGACAGTCACATTTTCTGTTCCATAAAAGAAATAAGTAATACAGCTTTGGCTCAACATGAGCAAATAATGACATTTTTATTCTTCTGGCACCTACACACTCGAAAGGAATGTCCTTAAGTCATGATCATACAATGCTAGTGAACGGTGAGTATTGGTGAAACAATTTACACTTCCATTCAAAAGTCTGGGGTCACATTTTTTTTTTTTTTTCAAGATTTATTTTTAGAAGTCTCTTCTGCTTACCAAGGCTGCATTTATTTGATCGAAGTAAAAACAATGAAAATAGTATTAAAATGTAAAATAAGAGTTTTTTATTTCAGTGTACTTTAAAATATAATTTAATCCTGTAATGGCAAATCTGAGTTTTCAGCATCCATTACTCCAGTTCTAGTCCTTCAGAAATCAATACCCTTATTTGGTGCTTCAGAAGCAGCTGCTTATATATAACGCCAAAATAAATAAATAACTACATTTCAAAATAACCCCATTTTATCTGATCTGTGCATGGTTGTTACTGGATTTTGTTCAGTGTGAAATGTTTTGAAGTTTAAAAGTCAAGGCAATTATGGTGTTGTCATGGTTGATCATTGCTGCCTCTTACCCGAGCGCTCTGGTAATCATGCCCATCCCTATCCCACACACACACACACACACACACACACACACACACACACACACACACACACAGATCAGTAGCACAGCAGTGGCATGTTAAACCACGGTTAGGTTTGTGTATGTGCATGAATAGATGGATTACCTGTAAAGGTGTGCACTCCATTCAGCTGAGGAACAGATGATGGAGTGGTAGGAGAGGAGGAGGAGGGGGGTGAGGGAGGAGGAGTGGAGGAGGGCAGAAGAGTGAGATCAGGGAAGAGAGCGTTGGAAAGAGAGGTTGTGGGAACTTCAGGAGAGGGAGGGAGAGTGGAAGGAGCAGAAGTGAAAGGAGGGAGAGTGGAGGAGAAGGTAAAAGTGGATGTGGGAAAGGTAGTAGAAGACGGCCAAGATGAAAATGGAGGAAGAGTTTGGTCTTCAGTAGATGATGAAACTGAAGTTTCAGGAAAAAAAGTGGGAGAAGCAGAGGTTGAAGGGAGAGTAGAGGTCAGAATAAAGAGGTCTGAATCTTCCTGGTCTTGGAAGAAAACGATTGAATGATGGATGGAAAGTGGGATGATGGAAAATGGAAGAAGAAATAAAGAACATGTCATGCAAAAAGAGAAACAAAAAGAAAGGAACGTAAAATTCAGAAAAAAGCGATGTGAAAGTAAACGTAAAACAGCAGAAGAAATAAACACCCTTTTTCTCCATTCCTCGTTTGTCTTTCATTGATTACCTTGTACCAGAAGGGTGTGTGCTACATCTCCCATGCCGATCCCGTTATCAGCCTGGCACTCATAAACACCGTTATCCGACTTGTTGAGGGATTCGAAGCGCAGGAACGCACCATCCACCTTGGCCAGCGGGGGGAGCTCTGCGTCTTTTCTCCGCCACACAAACGCAGTCGGCCTTAGAGAGAGAGAGAGATTACATTACAAAACGGACCACATATACAGCGTTTTGAATTTCACATCAAAAGCAGGCAGAAAGAGTCGTTTAATTGAGCAGATTGAAGGGTTTTGCAATTTGGCACACTATCAAAAGAGCTGAGGAGCACAGAGGGATGTACTGGAAAGCGTCCCGAACCCAGCGAAGCTCAGTCACATGTCAAGTGAAACGAACCAGACTTGATCAAATGGGAAAGAGAAGCATGTGGCCAAACCACCAGTGCTGCGACACACCTGACCCAGAGGCTCTCGTGAATCAACCAGACAAGCCAACATCCAGAAATAGCTGCTATCGTTCAACATAAGCAGGAATAAAAGTGAATTTTTGAGTGGACTACTGCAAGCATGGTGGATTTGGGACAGGGCCAATGATTGTGTTCAAAGAGATTTCCTAAACACTCTCCCTGTTTTTAATTGGTTGACCAAACTGATTTCCCCACCCTCCTTAAAGTCCCACCATTGGTTGAGCCAGTGTTGCTGTGTTGTGCTGATCTGGTGCTCAAATGAACAGAGAAATGTTTTGATAGTGCCACAGTGTTCAGACTTCCTGAGGACGTCTACCTACTGCTGGGATAAAAGAAGGTATTTTAGCATCAAAAAATTACACACTTCACCTTTAAAATCCTCTCAATATGCCAAAGTAACTGTGGCTTTTCTCTGTGTGCTCATACCGTATCCAAATCAGCGTGACTGTGTGTGTTACAGGGATTTAGAGAACTACGTTGAGGACGCAGGCGTATCATTATTCAACGTGTGAATAATCCAAATAATATAATTCCTTTATTGATGTCGATAGAGCAGTGTAGTTATGACTAGTAACTAATATCTCAGTCTACAATAAGACACAAAAACATACAAGGAGATATGAGAAGTAGCGTCTCACAGAGACCAGCTTATATACTGTATGATAGTGACAAAGAACAGTTTTATTTTTATATATTTTTAAAATGTAATTGATTCCTTTGATAGCAGCCATTACTCAACTCTTCAGTGTCATGATTCTTCAGAAATCATTCTAAAAGGGTGATCAAGAAACATCTGTGTTGAAAACAGTTGAGCTGGTTAATATTTCTGCAGATGGTTTGATGACTAGAATAGAGAATTTAAAATATAGTATAAATGTTTTTACTGTCACTTTTGATCCAAAAAGTAATGCCTTGCTGAACAAAATAATTAATTTCTTTAAATAAAAAAAATATACTGACAAGTTTTATAGAAAATAATTCAGGTGCAGCAAAAAGATCAAAAGATTATTACAGACCCTGTAAATGCTACCTCTGATACCACAGGTATCTTCTTCATATACGGCCCCCCTATTTGTGCTCCCATTCCAGTAAGGAAGAGATAGAGCGTAAAAGCAAATGAGAAAATGCGACAGAGAGACACTATGGGATGTCTAAATGGGGTTGAAGAGCCCTCGGTGTGGTACTAATGGATGTCAGGAGCAATAATGAGATGTAATGCGATCCTGCACCAGTAGAGGGTGATATTCAATTACATTAACGGGATGTTTCTCAGGGAGAAATATTTATGTGATATAACCAGGCTTAAGTAGCTAAAAATTTAATAAATACATCTGTAATAATAACATTTTACCCTTTAGCTCCAGAAAGGGAGTTGCTAAACTTACTAAGATTATAGAGGGTGTTTAAAACGATTTAAGGACGTTTCCCTCTCTCTGTTTTTTCAGTTTTTTCATGTAACATTAACACAAATATCTTGTTGATACTGTCAAACTAAACCCCGCATGTGCGTGTGTATTTGTGTGTGTAGAAGAAAGGAGATCAATAGGCTGACCATTTTCAGCTTCATACATAAAACATGAATGTCAAGGATGGAAATGAGAGAAAGAGTGTGTGTATGTGTGTGTGTGTGTGTGTGTTTGTCTTACTCTGGATTTCCGTTCCCCACACACTGCAGGAAAAACTTCTCTCCTTCTCTGGGCAGGTCACTTTCTGGTTGAATCGACACGCTTGGAGAAACTGAGAGACACACAAACAGACATATTGTTTTTGTTATCTTGTTATTGTATTACAAAGAAAGGGTATGACCAAAATCTAAAATCGTAGCATGGCTAAATTATAATCACAGAAACTGTGCTGAAAATGTACAATTCTAAAGACATTTAAAAATAATGCACATGCACACATACATATATCCACACACATATATGTAAATATACATGGGTCAAAGGATAGGTTAGGATGTTGCATCAAAAGAAAATAAAAAACGTGATTTTATATCCATAGAAAGCACTTCTACTTTTAAGGTTTCAAAAAATTTTTTGAAGAATAACATTTGGTTATAAAAATGCTACATTGGCATTCAGGGTAACACAATATTTATGAACCGATTCAAGCAACATGCTTATTCTGGCTTGTACATGTTAAAATATATAAAAGAATAAGAACGCAAATTAAATTTTATTGTGTCTTGAATGAATAAAAACACGGGTAAAACCTACGATAGTAGCAAAAATAAATAAATTAAAATATTTGGGGTGAAAGTTATTTGAATGTGTGATTAATTGATTATTGTTGTAAATATGCCTGACAAGATTGTTACACTGAATGACATTTTAGTGTGTAAATTTAGTAAATCAGTAAAAAATGTGTGATATTTATTTTGGCTAAAATAAACAAAAACAAAATAAAAAAAAAATTTACACAGAAAACTTTTTCTTTTTTAAAGGAAAAACAACCACAACTTAAAGCAGTATTACTTATTATTTTTTGGTTTCATCTTTGACTAACATGCATGCATAGACACTCACACATTTTGACCAGTTCAATATCATAATCACCGAAATTGTAATGAAAATTCAGCTGCTCATTATTGCAAATATCTTATCAGCCCATCGCATGGCAGTTACTCAATGCATTATGGTAAATGTAGGCATGGTCAAGACAATCTGCTGAAGCTCAAACAGAGTATCAGAATGGGGAAAAAAGGTAATTTAAGCGACTTTGAATGTGTCATGGCTGTTTGTGCCAGATGGACTGGTCTGAGTATTTCAGAAACTGCTGATCTGCTGGGATTTTCCACACACAACCATCTCTAGAGATTATAGAGAATGGTCTGAAAAAGAGAAAATATCCAGTGAGTGGCAGATCTGTGGGCGAGAAAGCCTTGTTGATGCCAGATGTCAGACGCGACTGACCAGACTGGTTGAACTAATAGAATAGCACAGTAACTCAAGTTAGCCACTCGCCACAACCGAGGAATGCAGAAGTGCATGTCTGTACGCACATCATGTCGAGCCTGGAAGCAGATGGGCTACAGCAGCAGAAGACCACATCGGGTGCCACTCATGTCAGCTAAGAACGGGAAATTGAGGCTACAATTCACACAGGTTCTCCAAAATTGGACAACAGAAGACTGGAAAAAGGTTGCTTAGTGTGACAAGTCTCCATTTCTGCTGTGACATTCAGATGGTAGGGTCAGAATTTGGAGTAAACAACATGAAAGCATGGATTCTTCCTGCCTTGTATGAACGGTTCAGGCTGAGGATATGTGAAGGATATTTTCCTGGCACATGTTGTGCTCTTTAACTGAGCGTCGTTTAAAGCCACAGCTTATCTGAGTATTGTTGCTGACCCTGTTCATCTTTTAAGATCACAGTGTACCTCGTAATCGTATGATGGCTACTTCCAGCAGGATAACAATCATCTTAAAGTGGCTTCTTGAATGTGACAAATAGTTCACTATACACAAATGGAGTAATGGTTTTTATATATGGCATACAGTATATACAGTGCTTAACAAATTTATTAGACCATCACTGAATGTAAGGTTTATGCCACAGCTGGCTTAAACTAACATTATTTGGTGATTACCATGTTAATTTTTTATGTTTCTGTAATGTGGAATAATTATGTGTAAGCTCTTTAGTCACAGTAGCAAAAAAAATCTAATTTTCAAATTTACTGTTTTACTAGAAAGGCAAAAAAAAGTCTTTATTTTCTTTATTTTTTATTCAAGAGGCCATTTATTTACTTGCAGCCCTTAATAGAAAATATGTTTTAATGGTTGAATGTTATGCTTGATTTATTTCTGAGAGAAGCTGAATAATCAGAAAAATGTGAACTCATTAAGACTATTTAGTTGTTTTAGTTTTTTATTTGTCTATTAAATGACAAAACACTTTTTAGTCAATTTGGTGTAACATTTTTGTTATTTTATAAGTAACTTAATGTATGCACACAAAACAAGATTTTTCATAACAGCCGAATAAATCTGGAATCAACACCAAAACAGCTGCTTCAGATTTTTTTAGCCCTTGTGTTTAAAAGCATCTAAAAACAGTGATGCATTCTAACACATTGTTGAGGCTCAAACAAGAAAATGGTGCCAGCTACATCAAGGTCATGGGTTTGATTTTTAGGAGATGCATGAACTGATTAAACGTGCACTGTAATTGCAGTGTCAATGTCTCTAACTAGGATTGCATCATTTAAATTTTTAAGTTTTTGTAAAATAGGTGATAAAATGAGCCTTGATGGTGTGAATGCACATCGTTTGAATTCTAAATTAAGACAGCATTTTATGATACCGTATACCAGCTTTAAGCCACTGACACAGTATTCACAACTTCATGTATTAAACATGAATGAACTAAAATCAAACATATAAAATAAAGTAATCATAGGATATGTGTAAAGCCTATTGCAGAATGTCTTCTGGTTGGCATTTCTAAAATCACACAGTAGTAAGCATTCTGGTTTTTGTACGTGTGTCTTACACAAGACGCTGAGGGGCTGCTCTGTCCTCTTGTCTCCATTGGCAATGGACGGGTGATCCACGGCACAGGCAATCAGAGCGTTGTTATCGTTCCTGGTGACAGTGAGGGTGAGCTCGCTGGTTACTGTGTAGGTCGGTTCATCAGGGTTGGACTCCACCACATCAGGACGTCCTACACACGCGCAAACACAAAGTAAACACTGTAATCACTCGCCAACAACAGAGTGGGTTCAGAGCAGAATTCTGACCCGAGTATGTGTGTGTTTGTACCTTGTATCTCCTCTTGATCACGGTACCAGTGTAGTTTAGCAGGAGGTTTGCTGCCTGAACTCGTGCAGGTGAGAGTAACCTTGCCGCCCTCCTCAACAGCATCATCAAAACCTGTTATCACCGGCTTACCTGGAACACCTGTGAGAGAGAAACAGATGTAAAATCAAAAACATAACGTTTTCAAGTGCAATAATAAAGGCATTGCTGGTTAGATAAAATGTCAATCTAATTAAAACAGTTCTGCTCCCTTAGCAGGGGCTCACTATCAGCAAACTAGCTACTTGTTAGTAGGCCTGCACGGAATTTGCACCGAATGAAAACTGCTCTGTAGACTTCTGCAGAATTCAAATGTCCATCACTCACACCCCCCGCCCCTCACATGTTCATTTATATAATAATTTGGCAAATTGTATGTTTTGTAGCTGCCAAAAAGAGTACAGTACTTTCAGCTCCGTTTAACACATTTTACCGTATTTAAATCAATTATGCAGATTTCCCCCCAAAACCGGTACAGAAAATGTGGAGAGGTGTGCAGGTTCCGCGTGGGCCTGGTCACATCAAACATGCTTACCAGGAGCAGCTGGTGCGTTTCAAAAGAGGTGAAGCACAGATGTCAGTTATCAACGACAAAAACGTGTAACTGGATATTTAATGATTTTGGTGTGCAACATGCCTCACATGCCTCTGACATTCCCAGAATTCTCTGCATCGCATTTCAACTTTTGTTCTATTTTATGTTTTTTCTTTGAAATAACTATGTTCCTTTTTAGTTTTTTCTTATCACTTATGTTTATTAGGGTTGTATGTTAAATAAATGTTTATGGCATATTTAGTTTAGTCACCATGATGGTGTTCACCATGACACTTAGCGCCTTCTATTTATGTTCATATCACAGTATTAATGTACTGTATATGCTTTATTTTTTAAGATTGATTGTTTTTTCAAGGCATTGTTATATGCCAGTGTTTCTTTTCATAGCTATGCAAAGATCTGAATTCTGTGTTTTGATTTATAATCAGTATTTAACCTCAGAATGATCTTAAAGTAAAAAAATAGGTGCTGAAGTCTGATTTTGTGCTGGCTTAATCTTCACGTGATGAAGAATTTTGAAAGTCTGACATTAATCAGTGTTGAGCACTGCTGTAAGGTTAACCCTGTCTGGTTTAAATGTTTGAAAACAACAGTTGAAAACCTTTATTAGAAAAGATAATAATATAATCATTTACTTTAATAAAATAACATTTACATTTTAAATAGGGTCACTTGTAATCTGTAACTTATTTCATTTCCAGAGTAACCTTTCCAACACTAAGCATGACCAGTGTCTGACTCATAAGCAAATTATTATTATTTACATTAATTATGATTCAAGATTCTAAACTTATTTAAATATTTTACAACAGAAACTAGCGATGTCTGTCTTCCGGCTTTGTTTGATTGAATGTTTTAATTTTATAATGGTGTCAGATGCATCACCATTTCATTGATTGAACATTTGTGGCTAAAACACCACTTTGAGAGCTCTCACACTAATAAAAAAAGCCTCGCTTTCAGATGGGACAAAATATAATAATTAAAAGGCCATTAAACAAACAATTTCTCATGCTAAATGCACCCATCATAGTCTCATTGACTTTCAGTGAAATATGAGAAGAGGAATGAGAAATACTCTAAATATAGGGATAATTCAGGATGACTGGGCCATTTTTCCCTAGTCATCTTAATGGCTAAGTGCCTCAATTCACCCGAATTCACCCTATATCAATAGCAATGTCCACTGATTTCTAATACCCTGACTCAAAATGCAAACTCACACATACATACCAAGTACAGTAACCGTGGCTCGTGCAGTCCGTACAGGCATGGTGAAAATTGAACAGGTGTACTCTCCATCATCTGACAGCTGAACGTCCGAGATGGTGATTATCAGCTCCGTGCCCGTGGACTTTACCAACTGGATACGGTTATCTCTCAGAGCTGAAAAAGACAGAGCAGATAAGAATAACACATACACTACATAGGTGTCATATACTACAATTTCTTAGCATTTTATTTTCCCCCCTGAAGTTCACTGATAACAAAAGTCAAGGTGTCTGGCACCAAAACCATTGTGATTTAGATAAATGCCATTACTTACCACCATCTCTCCAACTCTTCCATTTTTTTTTTGCTATATCAGGCTTGGTTTTTTGTAGTTATAAAACACAAGCATTATTATAAACCTGATTACCATTACATTCATTTAAAATCTAGTTAAATTTTGATTTTAATTTTTTTTTTGTCTAAAAGGTCACTAATTTTCGCTTACTCTTTCCTCATTTAGCAAACCATGTGACATCTCACGAATATTAAGTATAAAAGGTCAGATCAGATTTTAAAGCAGTTTCTTGTCATTTATTTAGAATCGAGTATTGTGCAATATCGTACATTCATTTTCGCTTGCTCTTTCCTCATCTAACAACCCATGTGACGTTCACTATGTCGTGAATAGGGAGCAAGTCAGCAGTTTTAGTCTCAATATACAGTATGCATGAATGCATAAAATGCCTCTGTTCTCTAACAGATCTTGTGAGTTCAGCACCACAGCAGGATGACAGGCATGAGTAAAGGCAAAGTTTTCTGTGCTCTCTTTCCTGACAGCTACTCTCCGTTGTTGTATGAGAAAGTCTCTTGGCATCATGCTGATTCTGACATTATTACTATAGCAACCCATGTAGATACACTGGATATTGACTACACATACTTCTCCAGACAAACCGACAGTGAAGAGCCAGTCCTCAGATTAGGTTTGCATTAGCCTTGGAAAAGAACAAGATGCACATTAAGGAATTCCATACGTAAAAGACCTCTGCCCTGATTGGCTAGAACTGTAGTTAATCATCAGAGCGATGAACAATTTTCTTAAAAGGTAAAAATGTAATCAAATTTCAATTAAAGAGTAACATAGAATTTAAAAAGGTGATCTATGTATTAATGTATTCCTAATTGTCCAGGTAACACTTCAGAATAGGGGGTCATTATTTAATAGTTAATTTGTTCACATTTAAGCATTAGCTGAGCAGAAACACACTAGTAATTAATGATTAACTTAACATTTTAAGGGCCCAAATTATGCATTAGTTAAGCACAAATAAAAGTAATTTATGATTAACAATTATGCATCAGTTAAGCATGAACACATGTATAGCTAATGGTTATCTGTACATATAGTAAGGGCATATTATCAATTTTTTACAATTCATATGTCATTTTAAAGACATACATTTATGCTATAAACAAAAATAAAAAAAAAATAAACTAAAGTAATTAATAATTAACTAATATATTTATATATTGACTGATATAATATAAATAATTTCATTTTTTTTGTTGTTATTGTTATTATGTTTAATAACTGCTGGTTTTCATATTTATAGCTAAAATATTGTAATAAAGACTATTTGACCCCCTGTTCTAAATCTACATTATGACACTTATTGAGTGATATTCAAG
>JAUCNO010000663.1:1343090-1354056 GCA_032353835.1 Enteromius viviparus | reverse complement strand
ATAGATAGATAGATAGATAGATAGATAGATAGATAGATAGATAGATAGATAGATAGATAGATAGATAGATAGAAATAAATATAAATATACACATACACACTATAAAGGCTGTGCTAAAAATAGCTGTGTTTACTGAGGCTGACTGTTAGCAATTATTTCATTGTTTGTGTATTTTTTCTGTGTCCTTGGTCTTAGGTGAAAAGTTTCATTGATTTAGACTTGGGATAGATTGAGAGTGGCTGACGCAATCCGTTAAGGACTGAGCAAAACCGATATCATCAGAGAGACAGACAGACAGATCTTCAAAAGCGATCTCGCACTGGCTGCCAATTCTGAGTTCTTCCAAAAGAACTCAGAAGACTGAAAGTACACCTTGAGCAAAAGGTGAAACTGCTTGTGACAATTTAAACAGAATCATGTTCAGACCACTTTATAATAACTTGCAACTCATTTATACAACATTACCAAACATTGTTTTTTTATATTATTATTATTGAATACAATTTAAATGTAATATAAAAAAAATATATAATTTAAAGTTTCTACCCACATCATTAATGCATCCTGGAATGGGTTATTATTTTCTGAAGAAAATAATAGAAATGTACAATATGAAATACAAATTTAAATGTATTAACAGTATGTAAGAATGCATTAAATTGATAAAAAATGGCAGTTTATTATGTTATAAATTTTTGTAGTTTAAGTAAGCACTATTTTTCAAACTTTCTGTTCTTTCGAGAATTATCAAATACATACATTTCTCATTTCACTAAGCAGGACAATAATTTTTAACTAATAATGACAATGAGACGATAGATTTTTGTCCGTTTAGCAAAACAAACTTGTAGCCAATCAGCAGTAATGGGCGTGTCTGTTCGTGAAGTGGAGGAGACAGTGTTCACTGAACAGCCGAGCAGAGTGACAGAAAGATAAAAAGAAAAGGAGTGAAATGTCTGCGGAACGATAAGGCAAGAAGTATGACCCGTGTAAATATCGTATCAGCTTTCCAGTGCTGGAGAGAACTTAAGGAGTGGAAGGCCTGCGATTGGAAGCCGAGGTTGTTTTGGCTCTTCTTGATAAGTGAGTTACACTGGACATGATAAAGCGACCGTTAAAAATCATGTAAGCGTGTCAAGCGTTTATAGTATTTTGTTGCGCCACTCGCATCCAGTATAGACAGTGTAACATTGGTACTGCTTTGTTTCACAGAACTCGTTAACTGGGTTGCTTAAGCTATGTTTGTGTGGGGTGGAGCTATCAAAGGGGTGAGACCCTTTTGGGGTAGGGGCTTTCAGAGATCGCATGCAAGTTTTTTTATATACATAACAATAATATAATTCATACTAGGGATAGGCAATGTTGTCAATCTAAAAATTCACAGCATATAATACTGAGTATTGTTAAAAAAATGAAGATTAAAGTGCCAAAAAAGGCACTAATAGGCATTTTTTACTCCTCCTGCAAAGTTGGCAAGAAGTGCAATGCTTATGTGTTCCAGCACTACCCATCTGAAAGAGTTTTAGAGCCAGTGTGCACATACTGTTATGATACAGAGCCTCTTTTAAACCAGAAACCATTGACAGACTTTTGTTCTTAGATAAAAACTTACTACTACTTTACTTTACTAATACTTTACCCCAGACGCAGTGTAAAATGTAGTACTATGTGAATTGCATTGTTTTAAAGAAGCTATCAGAATGCACTTTCTGTACCCATTTCAAACTCTTTTTTCATGTTGTGTTGTTCTTTGAAAAAAGGAAAGGGTCAGTAGGTCTGATTTTAAATGTGCTTAGAAACAAGATCTATTCTATTCAACTCATCCTTTTAAATTGGGTAGGTGGAATAATCTTTTCAGCTATCCTAAGGCAAATGCAAAAATCTCATTTATTATTGTCAAAATTTTGATTTTTGGTACATCTCAGCCCCATTTTCATATTGTTATTACCTGCAGAACTTGTAGAAGTTGTAACAGCAATTAAATAACCCAAAATATCAGCACTGCACTCAACAAGTACCGAGTAAAACAAAACTAAACAAAAATTAAAAATTTAAAATATTGTAGGAACATATTAAAAAATGAAGGTTAATCTACTAAATGCATGCTCAGAAATCATACAAGGAACTTCTAATAGCTTCTCTAAATAGGAGATAATTGGAGAGAAACAGAAGCATGGCTTGATAATGGAGAAAAGGCCACGACCTCTGCTGTGCACAGATATACCTTCCCCCACGAGCAGTGAAGGAAATATACTCACCTATTCTTTAAAAAAAAATTCCACTTAAAGGAGCAGGACTTAAAGTGCTCGTTAAAGTGATGAAAAGCCTTGCATTATTAAAACAGAAGTAGCAGAGAATAGGCTGATTGTTTTCGAGCATTACAGCAAACACACAGTAGATCCCCTTTGCTAATGATAGCTTCACTAATCATAGTCATCGTGGCAGAACAGCGGGCCACGGGATCATAGGAGGCATAAACAAATTTACCAGCTCATCTGTGGTTTGTCGACAGATCGTATTATCAATGATTGTGGATCATTTCCCAGAGGAGAATGACCCCTGCTTAAGAGCCTGTGATGCATCTTACTGTCAGAGAAGCTGGTAAGCGTTTCCTGAAAACATGATTCATAAGATAAGACGCTCTGTGGAACTGACAGGGTTCCCTGCTTCTTCTTAACACTACGGTCTCTTCCTTTCTCCCCCTTGCTCTTGGTTGCTTCCCAGGCCTTCTGCTCCACAGAGTTACATTTCAGCAGAAAGATGCTGGCAACAAAAAGAGAGAGAGGGTGGAAATGTACAACAAATAGCCAGAGGGTGTGTGAGAGAGCGAGAGAAAGAGAGCGCGAGAAAGAATCAGCAGCATTAGAAAAGGTGCCAGCAACAAATCTGTCCTCTGAGTTAAGTGAGCCACTGGCACTTACACACAGCTCTCCCGCCTCTAAATCTCATCCACATTAATGATTGGCCAGCATTACCGCCCGTTGCTTAATCTCTCATCATTATTGGCCACATCTGGAGGAGCCAAGCCGCTCAATCAAGCCACAGCCGCATGTTACGCTGAGGTAAGGAAGCAAACATGCCAGCACTTTCAAACAGATCGCATTTCCCAGGGAGCTTTGCAGTGGTAAACACAGCCCCAGGGCACTCCTGAAAGCAGGAAGTGTGTTCCAACTGCCAACCGGCTAATTGGAAATGCTTTCCTCTGTTCGAGTGGACACAGCTCTCATTCCTGGGGACCCGAGCTCAGTCCCTTTGAAGCCCGCTACATGGTCCCTTTAACTTGCTGCACAATTACGGCATGGCCCAAGCAGGAGAGAACCAAGTCCATGTTTTTATTCATGAAAAATATATCACGGGCGATGTCTGGATAAAAATACCCGCATAAAGTGGGCCAAACGGCTGTGATGCACTGTGATGTTAAGCTGGGAATGCTATGATGTCATCAGAGCCAAAAATATGCTCTACCTTTTGTTGGGCATATGATGAGCTGTTATTGCTGATAGTGGTACTGCTACAACACTTTCTTTAAATTGAACTGGCACATAAAAAAAAACGGAAATGGGATCTGTGATTGGACAGCTTTCTGCTTTGCTTCAGATGAGGCTGCAAAGCGATTTATCTATTGATTATTTTTTGCAATTAGTCAACTAATCTGATGGTTGTTTTCCATTTATACTAGGCTGTTAAATGCTTGAATCTGAAAAGGTGTTCAATTGTTTTTAGGGAAATGCACTTTCCGACAGCTCTAGACCACATTGACGACATGGTCAAGGTGTAACGGCCACTCTGCTTTGCATTGTGGCTGCATCACCACCTCGGGTGTGCATTATTTATTTTATTTACCATTTATTTTTTTAGTATTTTATTATTATTACTTATTCATAGTTAACTTACAAATAAATAATAACAGTAGCTTCTGGCATTATTTCAATATTTTATTCAAGGATTTGTTCATACAAATATATATCTATATTTTTTTATTTATTAACTTTTTTTTTGCAAAAAATCATAAAACAATTTTTTTAAATGCATAGAAATATATCAGTAATACAAATGTCCAGCAAAAATAGTAATCAAATTTAACCATGACAGTATCAAAAATGCCCATGTCCATAAATAAGTATATTACAGGGTTTCTCAAATCTTGCCCTGGAGGGTCAATGCACTGCAAAGTTTACCAACCCTGATAAACTTACCTACCTTTGATTTCCTAATTATTCTGAAGACACTAGCTGCCCCGTCATGTCATTATTCCGAGATGAAAACATATGACATTATACTCTAAATCTAAATTACGTGTTTCTATCGCAACAATTTCAACACCAAAGCCCTCATGTGCTCCTGAATTCATATTTACAAACTGTGAACTCGGAGTGTTCTGAGAGTTACGACTTGGACCAGTGACAGATATACCAAGTGACCGTCATCAGATTAATTTCAGTTCTACTTAGGCACTTCCTTTGAGTCCGACAATATGGAAAGCTATGAGTATGTCATCACAGAATTACGGTAATTATGAGATGGCGTGAATGCAGCAACTGATTGGCATAAACTCTGCAGGAAACTCTGCCCACTCTCGTGGGCAACATCTGAGTATCCCGGTTAGCAGGGATTTTTAGGCTGCTATCACTTTAAGACTGAATGCATGGATCTGGTATAATGACACATCCAATTTCTTTGTTAAACATTCACTCCATTTTAAGCAAACCTATATAATCACTGCATGTTTCATTGTGTGACATGGATCTAATAATCTTGGCTATGACTTATCCATAACACTAGAAGGTTTTATTACAATTGACAGCATCATTAAACAGTGAGTTCATCCATCAGATATTTTAAATAACCAACAACTATTTTCAATGTTTTGTAACAGTGCATTTAAAATATGTTTATATCTAATTTCTCTACATTTCTGATTATATAAACAATTAAGCTCTGAGTAAATCAGAGAAAATATCAATCCATTTGAGACCTCTGTGAATCTCTGTTGCAGTAAATCCATAACAATCATTCCCATTTGGCAACAGCAACCAGAAAGGAAATGTGACGTAAATTTATGGAATGTTAAGAATTAATGTCTATTTTTTTCCCACTTCCAGATTTGTGTTTTACCAAGCATTGAATTGGTGGTTTAGGAAAGGATAGTGCATTTTGCAAAACAAGTACGCCACAAGGCAAGTCATGGTTTGGCATCACTCTATTGCAAAGAAATCAGCTTTTATCCTACAGCCCTGTGTTGCAGATAGCATCTGTTTTAAGAGCTTTGGATCTCAGCGTTGTGTCAGAGTAAACATTTTGTATGCTGATGAATCTAGGGCTCGGCAGCATCAGTCTAGAGTTATTTAGAGTTTAGATGGAAGATAACAAATTAGCAATACAGAATTATCCACAGACTGTGCATGCATACAATGTACAAGGAATATTTACCCCTTTGCAAAACACGTTGACAACTTTTACACTGAACATCAAATCCAGGGCATCAAATGCAAACATCTGGCTAAAACGGCAAAATAAATAGGTTGCCTTTCAAATTATGTCATGGAATATGAACTGAACTGACCACACTCAATAGGAATGTGATTTGAAATTGAGATTGAAATTGGGAATCACAGAGTTATTGAGGTACTGCATTCTGGACAAAGATATATTCTTTCACCTTAGTCTATAGAAGATCATTTATTAAATATAACGAACTTGGCATTTCAATCATATCTATCCATCCATCCATGCATGCTCAAGACCTATTGAACATGAAGTTTTAAGCTAGCATTCAAATAACCAATGTTGCTTTAAGTTAAAAATTACATATATAAGAAGTTCAATTTATTTAAATTCTCCTTCCTTAAATTCAGATTTAAATTACATTTTTAAATTCTGTTTCCCAAATGTAGGATCTGAACTGGAATTTAAAAGCCATTCTCAGAACAGTTTCACATGCCTGGATTTTCAGTGCCAAAATTGCATTGTTTTAAGATTGAAATTAAGGCAACATTCGTGAGCTTGTTGCATCATCTCATAAATATGCATTGCTGAAAATTCCTGAAAAACGCTCATGTCCTGATTAATGACAGGAGATCTGTATCTAGCCTAGCTTTTAACACAGGAAACAGGAGTAGATGGAGCTGAATGCCCGTTTAATGCAATCAGATAGCCACTCTTACATCTCTAGATACAACCATTTCGAAATCACAGAAGTCCCAACACTTAGCCTTAATCTAATAGGTCAAGCTTCTCTTGCTTGTACACAAGCTCTGCACAAACCCCTTGACACAAGATGGCTTTCTAGAGTGCAAAAAAGGTTCACATAGACAGCAAAAAGAGAGAAAACACACCCTCAGTGCCCACTTCAGTTTTTTTTTGAGTAGACTCTCAATTGTATTACTTTCTAACTCATAGATAAGCTCTTGTACTAGTGAGAACGTTTCAAGCGTTGGGAAACTACATTTCCCAGGAGTCTGTGAAGGGTTCTAGAGATTGTAGACAGGAAATAATGTCCTTTCTATGACTTTGCACGTCTCACTCGGGGGTTCTGGCATGTAAATGACGCCAAGAAAAGGTTGACTTTCATTTCCCCCTCTCTCCTTCTGTTTGTAGGTGTACTTCACATCCAAAACCACACACAGTCTCAAGCACACCTACTGATTTCTCGCCATGTCTATAAAAACCCAGAACAGCCATATATTCATTACGCTGATCTTTATCCAAGTCTACAAGAAACCTATCCAAGAAATAAGACAGCCACACTGGTGCTGGGCCAGGAGAGTCAATTCAAATTCATTACGTACCTCAGAGCAGAGCCGCTGTCTCTAGATCTCTAGATTCTAGTTTTTTAGAGGGTTTTGCATGCGACAGCTTTGATTGGAAAGGACTAAAGGGAATCAGCGGTTCTGTTCTGAGAATCTTTGCAAATATGAGACTAGAACAACATTATATTATCTAACTAATTTGACATTAAGTCAGCCGTCTCATCCAAACATATGAATTTGTTTTTCTTTTCTCATTATCTTTTCATCTTTAACACCAATCTATTAAACGATCAGCAGGGGAAATGTGGCAAAAAAATTGCTAATGACCATCTGATTGAAAAGAAAAAAACGCTTTTTGTGCATTAGTCGACTGAAAAAGTCACATACTTAAATCACGCATTTAGGTCCTACTGAATATTACATGTCAGCTATTCTCCCATGAACTTAATCTTACATTTATGTATTTGGCATTGCATGACAGTGCACTTAAGACACAGATTAACCTATTGTTTCATGTATTCCCTGGGAATCAACCCATGATATTGCTGTCGTGGGCACCATGCCCTACCATTTAAGCTACAAGAACTCAGACTATTTTAATTATTTTTTATAACATCATAGGCAATCCTAATTTTTTTGATATCTTAGAAGTTGTCTAAAACAAAACTGAAATAATTTTTTTAAAGATTGACCTTGCAGACTTTTATAATAGTAACTTTGAAGTGCTCATTGTTGCCTAAAGCTTTTTTTTCCAATGGAGTTAAAAACTGGCTCCAAGGAATTGCACAAAACCAGTCAATTTGGAGCTTGACGTTTTTACAAAGCTCTTGCCATTTTGGTGTGCAATATGCTTCAGATGGTCATTGAGCAGCTCTGCCTATATATATTTTTTTATTTTATAAAATATAAAATATACTGCCTATATTTTGAAAAACATAGTTTTTGCTGTTCCAAAACCTAGAAAGCTGCCAACCTAGACCTAGATATTTCAAGACATCACAAATGCAAAAGCTGTTCCACATCTGTGATGTCTTATTGCCTTCTCATTTCAACCAAATTCTATATCAGCATTGCATGTATTCTTCTTGGAGAAGAATGTTTTAAGACAAGCTTGTGAAAAATGTATCTTCGGTTGAGATGCTATACCTTAAAAGGCACTAGAAACTGCTTACAGGCTCTTGGAATGGAGCTCATACCTTGAACAAAGACAAAGCACTTTAGAGAACATTTTAAATCAATATATCTTTACATTTACAAACACTGTTTATCGAAAAACATACTACAGTTTGTTCGCTGTAATAGAATATTGTTTCAAGATATGACCACTTGGCACATCTAGCCGTATTAAGAGCACTCTTATATAGGATCATTGCAATAGTATGACAATATTTGTCTCTACAAATGGAAACACAAGAGAACAATAAAAGCCAGAGCAAACAAAAAAGTACATTCTAGCTCTCCTTGAAATTAAACGAGTAAATCAAGTGAGACAAAACTCACTTTTGAGTAATTAAATTTATTTTATTTTTTTTATAAAAACACTTGAAAAAATCCATAATTATGACTTATAAAGTGTACTATATCCCACAAGTGGTTCCTCCACACACAGGGCTCTGGAGTTTTCCGATTTAGTGAGAGAAGAAGAGTCATCAGGGGTTAAGATGTGCAAAGTGTGCGTATAATTTGTGGCCTGTCGCCTGACTAATCAGTTTTTTAGTGATCCATTACTCTGCATTATTTATGCTAAGTTGCCATTCTGTTCAGTACCATTTATAATGAACACTCCTCTAAAGATCTCTTAAAGGCATTCGATAACACAAACATACACACACACACTTCAATAGATAGCCACACACATACAGTAGTTCCACTTTAATCATGACATGCTTTTACAAACATGTGCACATGTCAGCATCACTGAGGTTTTACGTGGAAAGACCGCATAAATCACTCAGCTCAAATGTGCACTGGCATCACAAATAACCATCAAAATGTGTCTCAGGTCAGTGGAGGGACATACTTCAACAGGCCGCCAGCAGCCACGTAACACCACAAACAAACAATAAGGTTCATTTTCCCTTGCAGTGCCTCTTTTGATGAATCTGTGATGCACAGTTGTTAAGCCCTACGAAATGAGCCCCAGAGCTGTGCTGTCCTCTTTAAAATGACCTTTCAGAATTTATCAAGCACGTTATAGAGGATATCCAGATGTTTCCACCACATGTTGAGCTGCTTGCAGACATGTCACAGAGGATGTAGCACACATATCAGAGGCTACGGGTGATTGGTCCTACAAGTCACATACACATCAGAGACCACATGAGCAACATATGCACTCAAACACTCACACAGACATGAAAGACCAGGGGTGGGAACACATACACACTTTAGAGACCATGGGAGTGATGAACTGAACACATGTACTCACTTCACAGACCAAAGTGAAAAGTTGTCTTCCTCTCACACACACATTGACCATGACTGGACATCTGCATCTCTCACAAACACTACTCAAGAAACAATAAGTAAAACCCTGATAAACATAGATCCTGATGCACCTGCTAAACTCGCATCCTTTTTTAGATGCTTCATTACAGCCTTTAACTTACAATGTAGTTCAGCAAATTTGAGTACATAGCAAACATTTAATATTACAGCTATAGAAGGAGCAACATAGTTAAAAGGAAACAGTTAATATATATAAACACCACAACTTAAAATAGAAACAGACAAGCTAACCTTGCTTTCTGTAACGCGTTTGTTTTACATAATCTATTTTGTCGTTGCTATAAATCAAAATAGAATTGGGAATGTGGGTTTGCAGTCTGTAGTGATTGCGGTGTAACCATGTCTTTTGTGAGATGCATGCAAAAACAAACTTGACATGGCGAGCGTATTCAGATTTAAAAAAAAGACTTGTAAACTGGCTTGTTTCTGTGAATCAGCTGCTACCAACCTGATACTTGAATGAACGGCTTTTATGAGATGGCTCTTTTGAGTGAATCAAAATTAGAAAACAGTATTAGTGTCATCTGATTCATGAATCAACAACTCTTTTGGGACGATTCTTTTTGGTGAATCAAAATTTGTCAACGCAATTACTGTTGTGTGATTCACTAATTAATTACTCTCATGAGTTGGATCTTTGTGAATGAAAATGACACAATTAGTGTCATCTGATTCGCACACCAATGACTCTCATGAGACGACAGTGAATCAAAATTAGACAACTTAGTCTTAGTCTGGTCTGATTCGTGAATTAGTGACTCTTATGAGACACCTCTTTTTAGAGACTCAAAATAGGACAATGCAATAAACGCCATCTGATTCTCAAATCAATGAGCTGTATTTAAAATTGAGACAATGCAATTAGTTTAGGAAGATTCGGGAATAAATGACTCTTACTCTTTTAATGAGTTCTAATACGTAAACACAAATGTAGAAAAAAATGGTGGGCAGGGATCCAATAACAAACCAGAATTCTGTGGTAAACTCTGCATTCATGTAAAAAGCTTTGCAGTTTGTTCCAGTGAATGATGCTAGTAGTGGATATAAGGACCTTGCAATAAACTGACTGGTTACAGCAATAAAGGAAAAGAAGGTGAAACCCGCAACATTGCACGTATTTACTAATAATCACATACACAAAACACAATTTTTTAAAAATTTACAAAAGCTGTCACTAGGACAGTACCTTTTCAAAAGGTACATGTTTTTACCTAAATGGTCCATTTGGTACCTTAAAGGCACATATTAGTACACATATTATATTTGAACCTAATAGGTGCAAAGTTACAGCCCCAGTGACAGCTTTTGCACATTTTTATGAAACCATACAGAACCTATAAACCTGTAAAATAAAAAAGTACTCTGTTTACAACTATAGACACAGCACTCAAAATGTTCGCACAACAAATCAAATATTCTATACTCTCAAGCAACCTGCTCAACTACTGCATATAAAGTAAAGTATGAGTTTCTTACATATGCAAAAAGCCTGCACGCATTTACACATACACTCACATTCGCATTAAGGATGCATAGGTCCAGTGGATATGCAAAGCACAAAAAAGCACAATAATGAATAATGCAGGGAGCAGCAAAAACAGCTGACAGAGTTTAAGAGTGAGAGAGAGAATGGACGAGATCAGGATCGATAGATAGAAAGAAAGAAAGAAAGAAAGAAAGAAAGAAAGAAAGAAAGAAAGAAAGAAAGA
>JAUCNO010000663.1:1330583-1342990 GCA_032353835.1 Enteromius viviparus | reverse complement strand
CTACACACGCTCTTCCGATCTGATAGATAGATAGATAGATAGATAGATAGATAGATAGATAGATAGATAGATAGATAGATAGAAACTGCTTTAGCCTAGTTTCCAAAATAACAGAATCCATCAGAAAATTCCGTTGGAGCTGAGATGAGGGGGGAGGTTCTCTGTGCCCCACGAGCTTATTAACGGCTCTGTGATTCTCTTGTAAAAACACAAATCAGTCAAAACATAAGGGAGGAGCTGAGTGAGCAAAGAGGGGAAGGGGTGGGGGTATTGGGAGGGACTGTTTCTTACCGAAAACGAAGTTGCTCTGAACGGAGGTCGCGAGAAGCATCGTCAAGGCCGCGAGCGCCCTGAGAGCAGCCCGCTGGAATGCCGGGAATGTCATACTCTGACGCGCGCGCATCCCGCTCATCCGTCCAGCGCAGTAAAGCCAACAGTCTTCTCGAGGCCCGGATAAGTGGAGAAGTTCGGCGAAGCGCTGACTGGAAGAAAGAACACACATACACACTCATTAACGGACGGTGAGCTTGGATTGGTCGCACTGACGCTGAGCACACACACACTTCACTCACGCGCTGCCCCAGTGCGTCCATTGATCGTCTCGTGTCACTCGCAGTGTGTGATGTGTGACGCAGTGATCGAAAACATTCCCTTCGTTACTCAGTAACCCAGAAAACGAATCTGAATCGACAAACGCAACGTAAAAGCGAGAGCATGCCTGACAAGAATTGAGATTTGTAGAGAGCTGCCCCCCAAATCCTCCCGGTAGCCTTTAACACCGCTCTCATTTATTCTCCTGCTCGCGAGAGGAAGGTGCACCTGTCGCCCGTTGAGAATTCAGCGCGCAGCCTCACGCGACCGTGGCCACAACCGCGCGCGCGCGGACTCACACAATAGTCCAGGTCGTTTGGCTGCCTATTCCTCTCTCTTAGTGCGATTTTGTGAACTGTGCAAGTCATTGCGTTGCCTGCGGGGCGGGCATGCGATCACGCAGAGATGCTCTGTATTGTTGTGCAACTATAGAGGGAGCAAAGACGGACAGTGGCTGTCAAACTGTGTGTGTGTGTGTGTGTGTGTGTGTGTGTGTGTGTGTGTGTGTGGATATTCAGCGCGAGCGCCGAAGCCTCGCCTCATCTCCACTGTAGGGATGAGGTGATGATACCTGCTGCAATTGTATGACATGCGACCCAAAACGGAGCCACTCGCGACGCCTCCCTCACTCATCGTTTCTTTTCTCACACTTCTCCTCTTTTTTCCCTCCCTCCCCCCTCTCTCTCCCGCTGAGCGCCAGTCCCGTTCTCACCCGCGCAACCGGGACGCCCCACCGAACCACGGAAAACAGTAGCAGGTGCACACAGTCCGAGCGCGATGAATGCCGAAGGAGCGGCAGGGATGCGGGAGGGGAGGGGAAGCGCGAGGGGGCAAAGCAACCATCAGCGCATTAACAGTAAGCCTAAGCACACTTTAACATCTTCCCCCTTCCCTTCGCTCGTAGTTTAACACCTCCTAGCTCGTTGGACGGTATCCTGCCCGGTGCGCCCGTCAGGAGGAGAGGCGCGCGCGGATGCAGGCGCATTCCAGAGCACGAGCGTGCCCCTATTTACAAACCTGACAGGTGTCTCCCCCCTCAGCATAAGCGCCAGGACGCCAGCGACAATACCCTGCGTGCCTGTGTGCTCAAAAAGGAGGGCAGATTACAATACGCACCGTTATAAGCGCTCCTCGTGATGCCCGTCGGCTCCGTCGGTTCTGGAGTGTTGGACCCGTCTATGCCTGCTGGCGCTCACGCTAAGGTCCCAATGGATCTGTCTGTCTTGGTTCTCGTTCCGCCCTCCGCTGTCTTCTTGTTTTTCTTGCCTTTTCCTCTCTCCACGGCTACCGTTCACTGCAGCAAAACAGTCTGTCTGAAAGCACGGAGAAAGGGAGGGAGGCGGTGAGGGAGGGAGTGATGGAGGCAGGGAGCAGGCGCGCGGGGTGGAGGGGGAGGGGTGGGGATTTTAATACGATTTGGCCGTACCATTTGGATAACAGGACTAGACCATACTGCCTGCGATTATTATTATTATTATAATTAATAATAATAATGTTGTTGTTGTTGTTGTCGTCGTCGCTGTTCTTGTTGATATTTCGGTAAGAAGTGCAGGAAGTTTCTGGCCTGCTCTGGTTGTATAGGAATCTCACGAAACTTATCATAACGTTAATGATAACAATTATATTTATTATAAAACCCGTCCATTTAGGCTGTTTATTTGTTTGTTTAATGGTGTTCAATAATCAGACTAAAACAAATGAAAAAAAACATAATTGTTTAGGCTATATTTATTAATGATTTTTTTATTGATAAATAATTATTAGGATTAGTGTAAAATAGTTTTGTTTTGTTTGTTTTTTTGGTCACAAATTACTTTTTAATATTTTTGAAGTTAAAAATTCAAAATTAAACAATTTCAGAACATGAGAAATTAATTTCTGGTTGAGTAATTGTGCAAACAATACATTTAATTAGTTAATTATTCTACCTAATGTTTGGAAAACACTAAAGTGAGCAATTTTAAAAAGTGTGAATAGGCCTATACTGAAGAATGGTGAATGAATAAATGAAATGCAGTGTAAAATTACACTGAATTAAATAACATTTCGGTTTACAGTAAGCTAAAGAAAATCATTCATCAATAATTGTTTCATTAACATAACGTCTTTGAGATAAATGTTTCTCTTTTTGTTCAAAGACTTAGTTATCGTGAAAAGAATGTCACAATAAACCTTAACTGTTTCGTTTTCATTATCCACATTCTCGGGGTAAAGTGTCAGCAGCAGGGCCGTGTTTTATTGAGGTTCCCCCTTTATGTCGGCTGGTGGCGGCGTGAGGTGTGGTCTCGTGAACAGAGTCCCCGCGCAAGCCGGGCTCAGGAGACCCCGCCGGCTGCTCGGGAGGCCCGCGAGAGGAGGAGGGAGGAAGGGGAGGGCGTTGCGACTCGCGAGAGGATTTAAGGATTAGTTCTGCACGCGGATTACTCGCTGTGCGGTGCGGGGGACGCACGGGGTTAAACATGGACGACTGCACGAGAGGCAGATACCCCGAGAGAGCAGCGACTCGGTCACCGTGGCGGTGGCTCGAGCAGCCAACCGGAGCCTCGGGGCGGGACACTTCCGGCCCAAATCACTACACACTTGTGTTTAATGTCAGCAGCAGCAGCCCACAGTCTGTCGGCTTTTATTCATTTCACGGAGTGAATAAACCATGACACAGATTAGACAGTGGAAAATTAATCTCTTTACGCGGTAAATAAAAAGATACAGTATGTTTGGAGTGTTATCATCCCAGTTTGTCTTCATCACTGATACGGATGAGACAGTAGTTACATCTACCGGTCAGGAAACTGTACTGCGAGCGTTCCGGTGTTCCCAGAAAGCGCCCTCTTGCATCATTCCACGCTGAAATAGTTCGGCTTGAGGAAATATTTAGTCAACTGTAATTCAGTCTGCAAAGTGCGCTCCAGTGTACCTTCAGTTTCCAGTGTTTGGAAACAGAGCCCATGCCTATTTCATCATTTTATAGAGACGCTGACGTCATTCTCCGCAGAGCTGTGACAGTCCACGCGGTCGAGCGCGCTCGTCCGTGACCTGCGCAATTCTTTTTCCTCGACGCGCGAGTGTCCAGAAGCGCAGAAACCAACACCCTAGTTTCCGACCGGCCCAGGAAGAGAGGGATGATATGAACGGAACGTCTCAATTATCAGTTTAATGACTTGCTGAACATCTAAAATCAAATACTGCATTAAAATAAGCACCCATCTCTCTCTCTCTCTCTCTACTTCTTACTTACCAGCTTGCCTGTGGAGAGGAAATAAAACGAGGTAGTCTAGATGAGCATACGAATGGGAAAATTGTAGATGAAATTTCAAAGCAGAATGATTCTGGTGAAATTGCCTCATGTGGGTAGATGAGAGGATGAAAATGAGCTCAAAGTGGCTAAATGAATGACTGAGAAACTCTCTTGTGAAAATTCACACTTTCAATTCAGATAAATGCATGACAGGGCGAAGGAGGGTTTCCTGGAAGAGGATTTCCTGTAGAGTTTGATCAGGCAGAGGTGAGATTCCTCTCTATCTCTATTCCATAATGACCGGGAAGAGCCAATCACACCATTCGCTGGGAAATCAATAGGACACTGATGTCTCTCTCCATCTCTCTGGCAGGCTCTCATTCTTTCTTTCTCTCTCTCTCCCAAGTGCAATTCAGGATAATTCTCTTCACGTTGGAGAGACTTTATTGGCAAGGCCATAGACAAGTATATTACAGCTGAACTGATTTGAGAGGGGAAAGGGGACAAGAATGCATTAAAAAGAAAAATGGACATTTTTACTGTATTAGAAATGTGGAATAAAAACTTATATTATGTTAGCCTATTATTATGTGTATTTCAAGTTACCAAACCGTTGCATATTTTTCCTTCCCAAGACTTTCTTTTTAATTAACAGTGGAGAAAAACATTGCAATAATACTTCTCAAACCAAAAGTGTATTGTTGGTTCATTCACAAAAAAGGTAATGTACAGTACATTTCATCCTCTGCATAATATCCATCCTCTGTTTTTACTGAATTAGAAGGGCAGGACAAAAACTACAAAAATCAAGAATACTATTGCAAATTATCAAACCGTTCCATGTCGTTTGCAAACGAATATTTAAATATTGAATATTTAAACTCCTAGAGTCATAGGCTATTATTATTATACAATAAGTAGTTATATTGTTGTTTTCATAACGAATGTTTTTTTTTGCTAGGCATGCACAAGAGTGAATTCATTCACAAAAATGTAATATGTACGCATCCTTTGTGACTGATCAGCATCACAAGACCTAATTATGCATCAAAAAATGCCATCATCCCGCGACGGCGTCATTCCCGACTCATCTCTGCCGGGACTCGAACCCGGAGCCTCTGGATTAGAAGTCCAGCGCGCTATTCCATTGCGCCACAGAGACTGAGCCACATGATTCAGCGTAAAGCGAGGTCATATTCTGCATCAGTACCGCATCCTGCAGCATCAGGACCAATGCCTTGCGCGTGCCCTAGCATCATGTGTCGCTAGGGGGCGCACGCGCCTCTCTCGCCTGACGTCGTGCTGCAATGGCGGACAGCCGCCCTCAGCATCCGAAAGCGACATGATCTTGCTTTATTTTGACCACTTTTAAAAAACGACAATCATCTAGAACTCTTATAAACCCCACAAATCCACTATGTCATTCATGTGACTCCCACAGTCAAACACACGGTAATTATTTCGGGAGGCGTAGCTACTCAGCTAAGAATCATCGATGGTATTCTGGAAAAACAAATACAAAACAAAATCCGTCAGAGATATAAATAACATTACCCGAAAAGCGTCGTTTTGTCGATTAAGTAGTATTTTTTTTAGCTCGTTATAAGATGAAATAACCTACCCGTCACTTTATAGCCTAATAAAATATAAAGGCAGCTATTTTGTGCATAAATATCCATTTAGAGTGAAAACATGATATTACAAAGGCGTTAAATAGTTTGTATCTGTCAAAAACTGAAAGTGGGAAACTACTTTGTTCTAAATTAACAATAAATTCTCTTCAACATTAGAGTACTGATAAACGTATGAAACGGAAGAAAAAATTATATTCAATTCAATTTGTACAGCACTTTTTTTTTACAATAAATATTATAAAGATGCTTTGCAAAGACAAAGAGACAAGGTAACAACGCAAAGACCACATTGTCTAAAGTACAGTAATTCATGACCATACATAAGCTGCAGGGAAAGAGAAGAGTTTATATATATAGAAGAAGAGGGTGAAGATGCTTTTAAACTGTTAAACTTATTGCAATAACAAAACAAAATAGTTTGTCATCATTAATCAGTTTCTGCTTTAAATAAAATTGATTCATGTGTTAAGAATTACTACTAAACATAACTTGGAGTTCAAAAAACATTTTCAAAGGCCCCAAAGATCTCAGTTTAAAAACCTCTTCTCTAAACCACATAAACCAACCTGATGCAATACTGAAACTGAACACAGTTTGTGTTTTCTTGACCACAACAAGTGGAAGGACATGACTTCTAATTTCAG
This sequence comes from Enteromius viviparus, assembly GCA_032353835.1. NCBI lineage: Eukaryota > Metazoa > Chordata > Actinopteri > Cypriniformes > Cyprinidae > Enteromius > Enteromius viviparus. The sequence continues at coordinate 1,336,886 of JAUCNO010000663.1, read as the reverse complement.
ATGCAGATAAATGTTTTATCTCTTAATTTCGTTTTTTTAGTGAAGAGGAAGGGAAGTCATGAAAGATCGGGTGCTTTAGGACTTTAGGATGGAGTTTTTCAATAAACATTCAGTGTAGTGATTGCATGTAGTCTGTAATCCAAACCCATCCATTTTACGACATTACCATTTAAATGAAAAAAGCCCACAGCTATCCTTGACATTACGATTCAGGTGAACAAGATTCAAGGAGAATAATTTAACCTGTGCAGCCAGATTTTAACATTTGGGTTTATTTAAAATACTAACAAGATTCTAATCACGCACTCTTATTAGTGGTTACTACGAAACATCACCGGTACCATCATGATGACACGTGAAGGCAACAGATATAAATGTTTTATGTGCATTGACTTAAAAAAGTATCATTATAGATGAAAATGGAACAGGAAATTGAACAGAGAAAAGCATGCGAGTCATACTATGATCTTCACGTCTTCATGTCTTAACTGAGTCATCTGGGAGGAAATCACACAACTACATTTGTCACATATTGTAAAGAGTCTAGAGGGTTAACTAGTGAGGGGCCTTTGCAACCCAAAGTGGTTTTATTAAACTGTAGTGAAATCAAGGACAAGTCAATATTTTAAAAAAAAAATGCTCTTCCAACTCGTCATATTTCCATTTAAATGCCAAGTTAAGTGCTATGCCCCTCTTTTTCAGTTAAGCAATGTGCAAGACATTTAACAAAAAAACTTGTCTTTTGGATTGATATTTATTTTTTTATTTATTATATTAATGAATGTGGTGCTTACAGACCACTTCTAAGACAGATAAACAAAAGAACTTCTCTTCTTCATTTGTGCATCTCACCCAGTCAACTCATATCTATAGATTTACATGGCAGCAAGAGCAATCGATGTGAGAACAGTCAGAGCAAGGACAGTGTAGCCAGAACGATAGACTTCAGGAATCTTAAAACCTTTCCCAAGATCCCACGCCTGAAAGAAAGAGGCAAAGAGATATAAATTCATTTATGGTTAATATATTAGGGCTTATGAAAAACAAAATAAATTACATGACGTGCTGAATAATAAATCAAATGAATATTAACATTTGCATACAGTCTAATTGCTTGTTCATTATTTTGTCAGACGAGGACAGCATTAAGCAGACACGAAGAAACTACCATTTAGAAGTTTGAGCTTGGTTTAATGTATGTTTTTGAAAAAATTGTATAAAAAAATTGAATAAAAGCAATATTGTAAAATATTACAATATAAAATAACGGTTTTCGGTTTCAATATATATGGATTTTTAAATGTAATTAATTCCTGTAATATTTAAAAAAGGTTAATTATCTTATTAACGTTGTCAGTGTTGGGGAAAGTTATTAACTAATTACATAGTTACTTTTTATGGAATGTAATGCATATGTTACTTTTCAGTTACATTCGCATTACTTTTTAAATATGGGCAGAGCTTAATAAAGAATTCTATTTAGGATCATTTTTGTCATTCTATTTATAGTCATTTCTTTAAGTCATTTTTGCTTATGAGTATGGTTGAACTGGATCCTCAAAGGTCAGCAGCAAAGACATTGATTAATAAAATGGGATTAGATACATTTGTGTAAATTAATTATTGCAGGTTATTGCAAGTTTTAATATATTTTTAGCAAGAAAATGACTAAATATCTTCATGAAACATGATCTGCACTTAATATTTTAAGGATGTTTGGCAAAAAAGAAAAATCAGTAATTTTGACCCAAACAATGTATTTTTGGCTATTGCTACAAATATACCCCAACGACTTAAGACTGGTTTTGTGGTCCAGGATCACATATTATTACTTAACTCGCGTTACTTGTAATGCGTTACCCCCAACACTGATTGGTGTTATATATTAATGGTCTTAATATTTATGGAAATGATTATCATTTTAGTAAATTGACAGAAAATTCAAAAGGACATCTCATTAATGTTATAAAAGTATTTACTGTGGTTGTTTTTTCTTTAACTGAATCCATTCTTGCTTAATAAAAGCACTGATTACTTAGGACCTGTGAACTGTAGCGTGTGAGTCTTACTTTTGATCACATATTTGGTAGCATACAACTTGTCATACACTGTCATGAGTCATTATCACAGCAGAAAACAATCTATTATTTATATATGGGTGTACCAGATGACGGATGCCGTTGAATGTGTGGAAAACCACTGGGAAAGCCAGAGCAAACTTGCTGAAAGCCAGAAACTGGGGCCCAAAGGTCATGGAGTGAATCAAATCAAGGTAATATGGGTAACTCTCAGGCAGCACCAAAGCAGCGAGGGCAAATGCAGAGATTCCTGAGACCAAAAAAGTAGTCAGGAACACTATACACAATAACTAAAGTTTTAGTCCACATCACAGCTATAACAATATCAACACAGTGAAAAGACATTGTTGGGATCACTTTTTTTCCTCATTTAATGATTGACAGAAACAAACAATTCGAGTCCACCTGACTTTAGTGCTTGAGAATTTAAAGTGACATAAAACATGATAAAGACAATGTTATCAGCCTTTGATGTGGATCCAAATATATTTATTATACTGTACTTAAACACGTTATTCAAAGGCAAGAATATATGTTAGCTACCTGAACTTAGTCCAACACCAGTTCCTCTGTGTGAGATGGACATCATCATAGGGACAGACCACCTGAAAGAACCAAAGTCATTCATTCAATGTCTTTTTTGGACAGTTTAGTTACACTCCATTCCAAACTCACACTCAAAAACAACATCCTCTCACATATAATTCTGTGGATAGATAGTACGATCCAAGCAGATGTGTCAACACTCACTTGTAGACGCTTATATGTGGTGAGACAGGTCGGTTGAGTCGTGTGTTTTTTGCCCAAAACTTGTTCATTTCCTCTTTTGCCGTAGTTCCCATAGGAACAGCACTGAAAAAAAAAAGCTGTATACATTAATACGAATTCTTAATTTAAAAATGTGTTAGGAAAACAAAACAAAAAACTCACTGTCTGTAGAGTATGCCAAACTGTGACCGGGATGAACACAGACTCTGCCGAGCCACCGTTCTTGAACAGGAAAAAACACATATTTTTCAGAGGAGTGTAAAATATTAAAGTATAAAACTGGCACATTTAAGTATAAACACGTTTTCAAACAGTGCACCAGGGACACATGAGTATTCTGTACATTAGAAATATCCCAACTTTGGCCTTTAACTTGTCAGATAGCGGTACAGGACCGTTTGGTAATATGGCCCTGAACATTCAGGGCATAGGAAAATTCGATGCTTGTTTATGTAAATAATTTAATAGGACACAAGTAACGTCTTCTACAATTAAACCTATAATTTTGAGCAATGTGCTAAAGGGAGTCACGTCAAACTGTCCGATCCAAAGCATATGGCAGGGCTCTAGACATATCTCAGACATATGGACATTACAAATAATGTTAACAGCAACATGCTACTCTGAGGTTGTTATTTTATTATCATAATTGATTTGATGTCGGGTTAACGTTAGAGAAGATTCTAAAAAGTACAAACACAGCAGAAAAATATTACTACAAAATATTATATTTTTCCAAGTAACAATGTTAAAAGAGAAGTAAACGGACTCAGAACAAGTACAAAAGCATACGGAATATTCATGACTATAATGATTACAGTAACGTAAATCAAAGTGCACTTGTGGTAAGTACATAATTATAGCCTACGTTAACAACATCGGCAAACCCTTATCAAACCGCCAGCTAATATGACCTCAAAAATAATTTTACAACGATTAATTTCACCTTATACAAAAGAAAAAGCCAAACTGTCACGTTTTAAAAACTATATGTTCGTACTGACCTTAAAAGCAACGCCATGTTTTGAGCTTGAGTTTTCGGACGTGACGTAGCCGGATGTCATAAATGAGTTCGCAAGGCGCCGCCATTTTAGTAAGGTCATTACAAACCATACGTGAGGTCAGTGGAGCGATAGTATCAATCTTTTATTTAAAGTCCATGGTGTCAATTAACACTGTAGTTGCCAGTTATGTAAATCGGTATTCTCGATTATATTTATCTTAGTTTTGAATAGTAATAGTCGAAAACAAAAGGTATATTCAGCCATTGGATGTTTTATTTCATTTTCATGTTCACACTTTAGTTTAGAAAACATGTCAAGTTCAATACTGCAAAAGTCACGCTACAGATATCCAGACTTTTTTTGTTTGAATTTTATTTTTTTATATTTCTTACAAGTATTTCAGTAGAACCATAGATTTATTATTCTAGCAATATTACAACACAACTGTAATAGCTTTGCTTTAAACTGGTAGGCCTACCAACAAAAGCTTTTCATATATTTGTACAGCACATAAACGCAATTGCAAATAAATATTTGAAACATTACAGTACTAACAGTATTAACTAACAGTATTAACTACTATTACTACTACTACTACATATCACACACAAGTGAATTAACTCTAAAAGAAAGATTATATCCAGCCTAAAAGTTATAAATTCACAGCAAAATCAATTCAGTAGAAATGTAATGATCCTGAAACCTAAACATGGCTATTAAATCATCAGCTTATTGAGGATAATGATATTCAGGATACATCATGTAAACAGATTATGCCCAGTGCATGTACACACTCACAGACACACATTTATTCTTACATGATAAATGTCACATGATTGTCTGATTCTTCATTTGTCTCATTACCTTTCTTCATATCTTTTACAAACAGACACATGCACCAGCAGTCATGCAACAGAGATTGCATATTCTTGTTAATAGTAGGTCTCTTTTTCCACCCAGCCTGCAAATGAAAGACATAAAGAGCTAAATTAATTAACTAAATTAAAAAGATAAATGCAAAATGAAGCACTATTCACATGGATTCAGTTACTAGGCTCTACGGATGATCTGTAATACTGCTGTATTGTTTCTTGAACACTAAATTTTAATAGCACTATTGGAAAACTTAGCTGCATAAATAAAATATGTATTTGTTTGAACTAAGGTGCTATTCATAAAGGAGTTTTTATTTGCCTGGTATACTTAAAGAAAACAGTATTAATTTAATAAAACTAAAATTTAAAAATAGATATCTTGTTTATACCCAAGTCAAATAAAATATAAAATACATTCTTTTAGCCGGTTGCCAAGGAAATAGTTTCATTCAGTTTAACAATATACTAAAATAACTATATATATATATATATACACTGTATACACACAATTAAAAAATGTAAACATCTGTGCTCACCTCCTGGATTCCTGCGCAGGATTAATTTACGGATCTCGTCATACACAAAGATCAGCAAACTGTACGGGAAAGCACAAAACCACCACATAATCCTGTAAAAGGAATAAGAAAATGAAAAAGAAAAGGGTGAGGACAGGAGGAGCAGAGAACATAAGCTCTTCTAAGGCGCAGAAGTGTGTGTGTCCCTTACTTGAGTGGGTACATCCTGAGGGCAATGTCCATACCGGGGCAGTAGGACAGGAAGGCTGCCAGAGCCGTCTCGGTAAACAATCCGAAAATGAGAATCCTATTACTGTAAGTGCACAGGTTAGAGAATAGCCTTTAACAGAGACGTATGCAAATATCACACTCTTGAATGCGTTCACGAACATACACAGACATACTGACTTCATGCCCTGTTGAAAGACGGAGTTCCTGCGGGTCTTGCAGATGATGAGGTCGGCCCACTGCACCACCACAATGCTGACGAAGAATGAGGTGTGACAGGTGAACTCGATGACCTTACGCTGCTCGTAAGTCTGAAACATATAAATACATAATAAAAAAACAAACATTTTTTTAAAAACTCACTACACATAATATGTTCTGTAATTATTAATAAATAATACAAATAATAATAATTAAATACTACAAATAATAACAATAGTTTGCAGTTTTAAGCCTGTTAAATGTTAAAAACCATGGGTTACAAATAAAAACATTAACATTTTGGTAAGAATATGCCAAAAAAGTAAACTTCAAATAATTTTGGAATTCAGTGTCTAAATTATTTTGCACAAATTTATCAAAATTGTTGTTTTTTTAATTTGATATATATATATTAGGGCTGTCAAAAGATTCAAATTTTTATCAAATTAATCAGGATTTTCAGTGGATTAATCATGATTAATCATTATTTGCAACGACACCTGAATCCTAACCATTTTTTTCTGAAATGCATACCAAAAAATAAATAACAGGACACGGATACATTATTTTCATAATATGTCTGTTTATTATAACATTATTGGTGGTTTAAATCAAGCTGAAACATACCATGATA